>PITA01003533.1:0-137814 GCA_004023965.1 Spilogale gracilis
TAATGTCTGACTCTTAATTTTGGTTCAGGTCATGACCTCAGGATTGTGAGATCGAGCTCCAGGTCGGGCTCCACAGTGGGTATGGAGCCTGCTTAAGATTCAATCTCTCCCTCCATCTCTGCCCCTCCCCCATTAAAAATGAATAAATAAAAAATTAAGTTTTGCTTACCCTGTTCCTGTCTACTAAAAAAAAAAAGCCAAGTTAAGAAAAAAAGAAAAGAAAAAATATATGTAAAGGTAAACAGTAAATAAATGCGAGCACGAATAGAATGCTGGTATGGTAAAGGTTGTGGAGTCGCAGGCAAGTGACCAAAGGTCCTATCAGGCAGATGAGAAAACTGACTTGCAGGGAACACAGAGTCCCCGCAGGGACAGAATCCCACAGGGTGGAAACTCTAAAATCACAGTCAGCATGAGTTCTGCTATTCTGTGCTACTTGTAGAAAAGACCCGAAGAGCGGAGTCTGCAGTTTGAGAAGCCTACCCTCTGGCCTCTGGACAAAATGTATTCCCAGAGCTTTTCAATTCCATCGCCGACCTCAGGCACGTCCATGTTTCATTGCCAAATGACAAGATCAAATCGGTGGGCAAGGCTCGTTCCAATCCTAGCGCACCTCTTAGCCTCCTTGTCGATATGCATAGATAGCTAAGGTCAAGCCACTCTCCTGTGAGCTTCCCCCTATTGCCTACCATAATTCTTAAATGACAAATAAAAGGATTAGAACTTTGAGTCTTAAGGGAATCAGATTGCCTGTTTTTTCCACCGAACTGTCTCAGTGTGACCGAACCTAAAAATATCTAGGAGAAAATATCTTAAAAGTATGAACACATAAGAAAAACAGCCGACATTTATTATGTGCCATTCACTGCCATTTACAGGAACAAATCATCGAATTACCAGATATAATTTTCACTACAATCCCCTGACCTTGATTTTATTATTTGCAGGTTCTGGTTGAATGGCATGAAGCCTGGTAACTTGTTCCAAGTTAAACATGTGTCATGAGGGGAGCCTGGATCCCAATTGAGCAATCCAATGAGAGTCCCACTACTCCAGCCTGTACCTCCAAATGTGTGCTTTCACTGGATGGGTACCCTCGGCTCCCAGCCACTTGAGGTGAGAAAATGGTCTGCTCTTGACCAGCTTCCCAGGTGAGGAGAGAGAACATCGGGTGCATTAAGAGTATGTGAGATCCCTCATGATGAACTGAGCTTCCAAGGGAAAGAGAAGCAGGTGGTATGGGAGTTCAGAGGAAGAAGTGACTGGTTATTGCTCAGAGATTGAGGGGGCGCAGATCAGGGAAGTTTAGAGAGCTCATGCTGGAACTGCGCCTTGAAGGATGAATAGGCTTATAGTAGTAGGCAGGAAATCGAGAAAGAGCATTTAAGGCAGCAGAAATAATCCAGAGGCAGGAGAACTCACTATTTATTTTGGGGAAAACTGATCAGTGTTACCTGCACGTTACACAAGGAGTTAGGTCAGGAAAGAGTTGAGGGAAATGAGCTGGGCAACCAGATTGTGTCAAGCAAGAAAGGCTTTATATGCCCTTCGCTCTCTGTCCACCTCAAGTCCCACTCTGTTGCTCAAGATTGTTCTATGACAACTCAATTCTGCAGCTATTTAAAGTTGAAAATCCTACATGCCTGAATAGCCTTTCTCTCTTCTTGAATGATACACGTGAAATAGGTTGCCTAGCCATGGATATATTCCACACATATACCAAAAGAAAATCAGAGGTAGAAAAAATAAATTATGATTTGCAATATTGCCAAGAAATGGTCACCCTTAAAATTACCAAATATGTATGTTACCTTGAGTTGAATTTTAGAGTCCATTCTTTTGGGAAGTTATGGGCAAACTGGACTGAATGCAGAGGAAGTTGTTTAGGAAGGTTTGATTGTGTGTGCATGTGCGTGTGTGTGTGCATATGCATGTGTGCGTGTGTGTGTGTGTGTGTGTTTGTATGTGTGTGTTGTTTCAAAGGGCTCAAACCATCAAAAACAAATTGGATGGTAAAATCTCGACTGTGAGCCCCTTAATGGCAGGGTCATACCTATCTGATTTCTGCCATGTTCCCACTTCCTAAAACAGTGCCTGGTCCATATGAGATGTGTAAACAGAGGCCACTGATGTATGAATAAGTGAGAATGAGTTAAGAGATCTGAGACTCAGATTCAGATCTTAGTTCTGCGGATATAGCAGCATTGTCTTTTTTTTTCTTCCCAAAGATTTTATTCATTTATTTGAGAGAGAGAAAGATCACAAGTAGGCAGATAGGCAGGCAAAGAGAGAGGAGGAAGCAGGCTCCCCGCCGAGCAGAGAGCCCAATGCGGACCTCGATCCCAGGACCCTAAGATCATGACCTGAGCTGAACACAGAGGCTTTAACCCACTGAGCCACCCAGGAGCCCACAGTAGCATTGTCTTAAGCAAACATCTTAAGTCTTTGAGCCTCAATTTTCTTGTTTGTAAAACACTGGGTTCATCAATCTATTTCAGGTTATTTTCTCTCTCTCTCTCTCTCTTTTTTTTTTAAAGATTTCACTTATTTCGCAGAGAGAAACACAACCAGAGAGCGAACACAAGCAGGGGAGTGGGAGAGGGAGAAGCAGGTTTCCTGCTGAGCAGGGAGCCCGATGTGGGACTCGATCCTGGGTCTCCAGGATCATGACCTGAGCCGAAGGCAGTCGCTAACCAACTGAGCCACCCAAGCATCTTCAGGTTATTCTCTTAACAAGACTAACAAATAACCCCATGAAGTGGTCACAGGAGACACTACAAGGAGGGGGTTGTTGGCCATGTGCACGCACATGGCCCATGGGAGCATCCATCCTGAAAAAGCATGTAGAGTTCCACTACTCACAATTCCAAGTAGGATTCCATTCGAACAAAAGATTTCCAGACCTGAAAAGTGTTTAAAAACTGCTGGACTACTCGAGCTCTGTTATCTCTTGCAGTTATCAAACTAAGGTGTTATAATGTGATGACATAGAGAAGTAAAATTTTACTAAAATCTGCAGCAGGGAGGTTGTTCAAATAATAGGATGTCTTGCTTTGGGTCTTAAGGAGCTGAATCTCTCCTCGGGACGGGACATAGACAGCTATCAGATCACTTACAGGAGAGACCACTGCCCGGGCTGGAAGATGTGACCAGGTCACTTCTGAAGCCTTTCTCGTGTCCAAGAGCCAGATGTTCTATGTTCTTTCCAGAGTTTTTAGTCAACTAGTATGGACAGTAGCTTAGTGGTTTTCAACCAGGGCTTTGAAGTCAGATGAACGTGTGTGAGAACCTTGGTCCTCTCACCAACTATAAGACACTGTCCCAATTCTTTTCTCTGAGTCTCAGTTTCTTCATCAGTAAAATGGGAATAATACTAATACCTGCTACATAGAGAATATTAAGGATGCAAGAAGATGGTACATGTAATATACTTAGCTCAAGACCTGGCATATAAAGCAATGTAGTGTATGTTGGCTAATTGAACATAATAGTAAAAAAATAAAGCGATGTTCAGTAAATGGTAGATGCTACAATGATGATGATATAGAAGGAGGAGGAGGAGGGGATGACTGGACCAGGAAACCAAGTTATTCCCAAAGCAACTAATTATTGCCCATGACAATCGCATATATTGTTTGTATATCCTTGGATGCATGCATATACACGTGCACGCGTGCGCGCGCGCACGCGCGCGCGCACACACACACACACACACACACACACACACATACACACACACACACACGCTGCTCTCCCCAGAGCCAGAGACTTAAAAGCAGCCTGTGCCAATTCACAAAGAGACGAACAAATGACATTAAACCAGCCAGCAAAGGAAATAAAAGTCTGGAAAGAAGGAAGGAACAGGAGCTGGCACTAAATATATTTGTTTGTCAAGTTTATCAAAATACAGATTCACTCATTTCTTAGAGAATAAAAGGCTCTCCAAGAACAATTCTAACTGTGAAATGTTTCTAAGAATCTTGTTAAAAATAGCCTGAAATAGGCAGGGAAACAAGAAAAGATAGTCAGAAAGTATTTTGTGAAACGTAGGTTCTGAGCTCTTGGCTTGACTGTCACCCAGAGCGCACACAATTGTTTCCATAACCAGAAGCCCTTCTCTGGGCTTCCTCACTCGGGGCTTGCTGACGATTTCACAGCATTTCCAGTGGAGCAGCAGCTAGAATTTTCTGCTTGCCTCCTCTCCCACATTTCCCCTGTCCTTGCAGGCTAAGTACTTCTGACCCCAGTGCTCAGAAACTATCCTGCCCCTTATCAGAAGGGGCCCTTCACCACCCATTCTGACAATGAAGCACTGTTCTGGCAATCGGAGCCTTGCTCTATGAACCTTTGTTCCTGACTTTTTTTGCTTCAAAAGATGATGATGATTATGATAACGAGAACATAATTTATCAATAACCGACCTGCTCCAGGATCCTTATGTACAGGATCTCACACAAGCCTCACCACTGTCTTATGAGGCAAGAACCATTTTGCTCCGGAAGAAACTGAGGCACAGAGAGGTCAAGCAACTTGCCCAGGGTCACACAGCTTCAAGGTGGCAGGACCTGAAGTCAAACTGAGGTCCATGAACATAGGTCCATCCTATGTTCATGACACTAAGCTGCTCTATCGGGACTCTGGTTCCCCCTAGATTGGGACCCCACCTAGTTATTTCCAGAGCCTGAAGTTCTGGCCTTGACATCTCTAGGTGAAAAAGGAAGAATGTGAAGAGCACATTGAGGGCGGCGTCTCAGGGTCCTTCTCCATAAACATATTTAAATAGTGATTGTGTTCATATGAAGAACCCAAACGATAGAAATTTATCCTGACGGCTGGACTGTTTTCTTCAAATGCCGTTCCAGGCACCAATTCAGCTGTGTAGCTCTGAACACCTGCAGAGCCTGGGGACGAATTGTCTTCCTTCGATATGTCTGAATTGCCTACTGTCTACAGACTGCCAGAGGAATCGTAAACCAAAACAAAATGGCCCCTGAAATTTACAATATTACCTCTGGCACATTTCTTCCCACTGGCAATCTTTCCAGAAGGTCTCCAGCCTCAACCAAAGGAAATATTACACTCGCTGAGGTAGGTTTTGCTCGGTCTTGAGTCTAGTTGCACCGAGGAGGACTTCTTGTGGTTCTGTAACTCACACAAAGTGGCAAGGGAAGCTTGTCTGCTTACACAACCCACCACCTCCTCGGCCATGCTGAAGAGTTCAGGCGATGCTTCCAGTGACCAAGGTCCATCACCACTTCGATGTAGCCGGTGGTCATCCAATTTTCTCCTTCTGTTTTATTCTACTCATTCTCTACTTGATTCTCCTTATAAGGAACACCCTAGTGAGGCAGTCCATTCCATTCTGTGCTGAAATATGTACTCTTAAGACTTCAATCTTCTGTCTACTCCTCTTCCCTGGGACCTTGTAGAACAGGCCAGACCCCTTTCTCCTGTAACAGTCCTTAGATAAATAAAATCAGTGCTTATGACTTGCATTTTCTTTATGCTCTAAGCTCAGCATCCCTTGTTCCTGACATAGTTGCTCCTCGGCCACTAATTCTGCAAGGAAAACTGCAATGTTTGTCCTCTTCTGGACACTCTAGTTTGTCGACACCCAGTATAAGACAGAGTTTTAGTGTCTCTATGGGCCGGGGGCCTGCCTCTGGACCCTGTGGACCAAATACACATTTACAAGGAGTATGGTTTTCCAGTGGGCCTCTCGTGTGCTCTGGAGGCGATTCCTTCCTGAACAGCTGCTCTGACTAAATCGGGAGGGCTGTGTCCCTGCCAAGGACATGCTGTAAGGGAACAAGCGCTGAGAGCCTGCCTGCTGGAAACGGGGCGCCCTACCCTCAGGGATTCAGGGCCCTTCTTCACAGCCTTCTACACCAACTGCCTTCTACAAACAAAGCTACCAGGTGGTTTACTTATTTATTTTTTTGAACCTGTCTCATCTTGGTAATGGATATGAATTAAGAGGAGCCACATGGCACCGGGGACGTGCCGACGTGGGCAGGTAAAGCACACGCCCCTCCTGGAGCTGAGAAAGAGCCCCCTTGCTAACCCCTGGCCGTGGTAAGGACACTCTATGTTGCGCAGCTCAGAGGATTCGTGTAAAGCAAGGTTCCTCGACCTTGGCACTATTCTGAAATTGGGGGCCTGATCATTCTTTGTTGGGGTGGAGGTACAGGGCGGCCCCATGCATTGTTGGATGCGTCCTGGGACCATTTTTACTGGGTGTCTGTGGC
The DNA here is from genome assembly GCA_004023965.1 of Spilogale gracilis. Lineage (NCBI taxonomy): Eukaryota > Metazoa > Chordata > Mammalia > Carnivora > Mephitidae > Spilogale > Spilogale gracilis. The sequence continues at coordinate 6,249 of PITA01003533.1, forward strand.
ACTGGGTGTGGGAACTGAAGGCGCCTTCAGACATTGCCAAATATCCCCTGGCATACAAAGTGGTCCCCAGGTGAGAATTGATGGGTAATACCCACACCACCTCAACAGTTTAAGACTCAGAACGAGCCCGAAACTTGAAGCATTACCTCCAACTTCCCTGTTTTTGTATTTGTTGTTTTTTAAAGACTATATTCAACTCCCTGAGAAGGACTGAAAGAGAGAGAGCATGAGAGCTGGGTTGGGGGCAGAAGGAGAAGACAACTCCCCGCTGAGCTGGCAGCCCGATGCGGACTTGACCCTGGGACTCCGGAATCGTGACCTGAGCCAAAGGCAGACGCCCGCGGGGCCAACTGAGCCACCCAGGGGCCCCTACAACTTCCTTGATTTTTTTGGTGCTGAAAGAGATGATGACTGCTTGGTGACCGACACAGGCTTCCTGCTCTCTCGGCTGTACCAGTGGTTCTCAGGACTGTTGTACATCACAGCTCATAAGACACGCACCTTTCAGGGCACCTGGGTGGCTCAGTGGGTTGAAGCTTTTGCCTTCAGCTCGGGTTATGATCTCAGGTCCTGGGATCGAGCCCCACATTGGGCTCTCTGCTCAGCTGACAGCCTGCTTCCCCCCCTCTCTCTGCCTGCCTCTCTGCCTATTTGTGATCTCTCTGTCAATCTTAAAAAAAACGAAGACACATGCATTTCTGGTTCCCAAGTGGACCCATTAAATAGACTCTCTGCAAGTGGAACTGAGGCTTAGTTATTCTTTAATAGCTCCTGATGCCTCTAGTGTGAAGCAAGGTCAAGTGCCAGAACGGCACACCACGGTGCCCTGTCCGTGACCTCGGACCGCCTCCGGCATCGCAGGAGCCGCGGTGCATTGGGAGTCTGTCCTGCAGAGTGGCACACAGCATCCCTCTGTGCTGTGGGCACCGACCCCAGGGAGCTGGCACATGGAACCCTAGCACCCTAGCAACACATGTGCCTGCAGAGCCAAAGGAGAAAAACAAATACATACAGAATGCACCTGACTTGTTCGACATGGTTGCCATGTTTTACTTTGGGTCTGAGACATGTCTACAGGCAATTTAAAAGCCAGAGGCATATCTAACATAATAGCCCCAACTGTTCAGCACAGGGCACATTGCACTCAGGAAACAAGCCTCATCTCATGTTGCTTAAACAATTATTTATAAACAGCGTGATTAATTTAATTTAATTCATCTCTGGGTTTTTCTTCTGGCAGGAGAGCTCTGCATTCCTTTTCTGAGGGCAGTGCTTAGAACACAGAGATTTCTCCTGACTCATTTCTTAAGAAATGCTTATCAGGAAGCTGAGAAAATAACTGGAGAAGTTTGTTTAACCAAGATATGAATGATGTTATATATACAATTATAACAACAGCAATTGCACCTGCTTCCGTTCAGGGAGTGCTTGCTGGGTCACGACCAGAGCTGGACTTAGCTCCGCACAGAGATTTCACCTTAACAAAAGCCCAAGATGATTTTTTTTTTTTTATGTTCAGTTAGGCAGCATATAGTACACTAAGAGATGAGTTCTAATAGTATTCGCCTTTTACAGATGAAGGAACAGGGACCCAGAAATGTCCGGGTTACACATTAAAGTTTGTATCAATAGTAAATGACAAGTCTTGGTACTAAAACCCAGGTGTGCCAAACCCCAGCACTTTAGCCTCCCTTCTTCTAAGTCAGGGGCAGGAACTTTTCCTTGAAAAAGTGTCTCCGTGGAGGCAATAAACACTTAGGTCTCAGCATTTCGGCACAGAAGAGGGCATCCTGGAAGGCAGCTTAAGCCACTTGATTATTCAACTCAAGGCAAGAGGAGCTCTTCCGATGTTGCTATTCTGCCCATGTTCCTGGTGTGATCCCAACACTCACGATGTTGGCCGAGAGACTGCTTTAGGTTGTGATTGAGAAGGACTGAGGACAGGCCAGCTTCATGGTTGTGTTACCAGCACAGCCAGAGAGAAGAAACCCAGACCTTGGTTTAATGCTCTGCTTGTCGCCATCTTGAAATTCTTTAAGAAGTTTATCTTTGAACCTGTGAGGTCTGAAGGGGAAATGGAACATGCACCAGCGACACGGGGGCAGCAGAGGGCACAGGCTACCTGTGCATGTGAGTGTATGCCATAGCTCCTTGCTGCCTCAAAACATTAATGATGCCCCACGAGCACAGAATTCTGGTAGATTCACCCGGCTTAAAGAGTCTACTAAGACTCCAGGCAAGTACATAGCGAACACGTTATATATAGAAAGTACTTATATATAGAAAGCACTTTCCTTTTTTCCATGGTCTATCAGCAACTTCTACAACATGTTTACCACTGAGTCTTACTGAATTCCCACAGATCACAGGTCCACCAGAATCCTGCGCTCAAGCTTTTTATTCAACACATCTTTGACTGAATGACTGGGAATGCAGACATCCCTGAGAGGCCACGGTTTCTATTTGACCAGAACTTTCCAATGCAAGAGGAAAGCAGTGCTGTGCTAAGGAGGAGGAATCAACAACAACAACAAAACCCTATCCCATCTTTTCTCACTCATGTTGCTCCCCTGTATTAACCAACCCCTTTTGCTGAAAATATCGGCACAGAAAGAAATGATAAGATATGGCCAACCATGGCTCTTTTCCCTTTCAGTGCTTCCTTGCTGAGCAGCAAGCCAAAGGAGGCAGAGTGCTAGTAGGATGTGTGTGTTATCAAGAGGTGAAGTACAAATAGGTGCATTAGTTTTGTGCATGGGCTGGTAAAAACAAAATATGTATGCACGCTTGAGTTGTGAAATACGATTTGTGTGACTTATGTCACTTTGGTGATTCCATATAAGCAAAATGCTCTTGTATTTGCACTGAAAACTAGCACTGCAAAATATACAGATGAATAATAAATATTTACTAGTAATTTGAAATTATATTTTATTTTTCCCCTGGAGGACAGGTGAACAGAAAAGAAAATGTGCCACAAGTAGAGAGAAAACAGCAGATGAAAGAAAAAGGCCTTACATTTTAATACTTTCGATGGAAGTTTTTACCTGCTCTTTCCTGTGTTTGCATTTTGTGTTGGGCCTGCCAGTTATGGAGCCAGCACTGGAGGAGGCTGGGGAGATAAAGCAAGGTCATCCTCACCATCTTTGATTCACCCAGATTAAGTCTTGGATTGGCTCAAAACAATGAGGTAAATGTTGGATCCAGCTGTAACCTCCAAAGTTCAAGGCAAAGGCCACAAAATAGCTTTTAAATGTCAAACAACTTTCCAACATTAGCAGAAATCTTTAAGCACCCAAAGTAAAATCAAACCTAAATTATTACCTCATCTCTGGGGAATCTTACAACCGAGAGTGGAAAATCTCTGGGAAATTCCGGTGTGCTGACATTGAAAATTGGCAAGTGATGTGACAGTGAAAAAGACAATGATTCTGGTTACGGGATTAATAAGTATTTGTTTAAAGTGGTGAACTTATTTGAGTGTACATATTCCAGGCGAGCAACAGGGTCTGATAAGAGCTTCCATCCGTTCACCCAATAAGTATTTGAATTGAGCCATGTGCTCTCCCCTGGGGGAAATTTTGGGAATAACATAGACATGTTACCTGCCCTCGTGTATGGACAATCTGGCTGAGGAGACAGATAATAAACAAGTCAACAAAAAATGAACACAATGATAGATTCTGGTAACTGTTATTTATAAAGGAAACAACAAAAGTCAAGAGCCTAGAAGAATTTTTTTCTCCTGTTTTTAGTGGAACGCTCATTCTTTTTGCCTCTTTCTCACTTTCCAATTTTCTCTATCCTCATATTTTCCACCTCCATCGATTCCATATTTAAACGTGAGCATACTAATCTTATGCATGGAAATGTCAAAGACTTCTATAGCACAGCCATTAGAACTGGCTTATTTATTGAGCTTTGGTTGGTAAGAGTAAGCCTGAGGAAAAGCATATATTACCTCATTCGAGAGAGAAGGCTCTGAGCTATTTTGTCCAATAGAACTTTTTACAATAATGAAAATATCTACTTATAATATGTGGTTACTGAATCTTTAGAATGTGGTTAATGGTTACCCTACTGGAGAGCACAGCTCTAGAGTTCCTTACGTCAACAACAACAAAAAAACCTGTTTATGAGGGGGGATTGAGGGTGAGTAATGGAGGATAGTAGCCAAGAGCCCAGTTAGGTAGACAAGAAGTTCTTTGGGAAGTGCTTGCAGAAGTTCTCAGCTTTCTGAAGAACTAGGTGAGTGTTCTAGGTTTGGGCGAAGTCTAAACTTGGAGAACCACAGATATCTAAGCCTGACCTGAGAGCAGAGAAACCCAAGCCCAAAGCTAAACTCTGCACGCCATCTCTGCATTGCTAATAAGCATGCAATCTTAGCTATTTACCTAACTTATAAATAGTCTGTTCTCATAGCATAATTGTCTCTCCCCTGAGGATGGAGCTTTGTAGTTAGCAAAGCAATTTCACCTCCATTACCTCATTTGATTTTCACAATGAGGTAGTGAGATAGGCAGGGCAGGGATTATTACCCCAAGAAGCCAAAATTGGTATCCTCAGTGGATTTCATGTAGAGAAAAATTTCTGTTCTGAGGTACCTTCGGCACCACAAATCCTCGCTCTGCCTTGGATCATCAGGGCTTATATTCATGAAGACAGTTAAACAGAAGAGAAACAAGACCGGAGAAAAGGGACAGAAGCATTGCTTTACTCCTTGTCAAGTCTCACAATGTGCCATCCACTTTACTAGGCTCTGAAGCTTCAGCGGAGTCTTCACCAGCAAGATCCTTGACATTTATCCAAGGATAATGGACAAAGAACTCCAGAATCAAACCCCCAATGAACTCCAAATCACAACAGGATGGCTTCTTCCTGTCTCCTGCCACACTATGTGGTCACAACCTCTGTGATCACACTTCACCTCCCCAGTGGCAAGAGTCACTTGGCTTGAAGAATGGCGGAGCTGAGGCAACTTCCAAAGGAATTTTACTAGTTCAATCACATTAAATTATTACCCTTTAAGAGACTCTAAAAGGACATAAAAATTATAATATGTGTCATAACCCCGAAACACAATCGCTACCAGCACACACTGGAAAGTTCTGATCCACAGGGGTCAGAGTCTGTGATTCTCCAAGTTGAACACATATAAGAATCATCTTGGCAAAAATGTTGTGTTTCCTAACTTGGCCGAATTCCATGAATGGAGTCCAGCAATATGTGATTTTACTCAGTTCCCAGGTGATTTTAATGGGAGTGGTCTACTGACCACAGTTTGAAGGAAAAATGACCAAAAAATAATAACAAAGTTTACAAATAGGGGGACATGATGGTGTTCTCCACACCTTTAACAATATTGTATGGAGAGTAATGGAAAAATGAAGAAAAGCCTCAGAAGGAACACAGCGCTAAAACATACAGAAAGATGTAGCCTTGTTTTCTCTTGCTCAAGACAGACTGAGGGCCAGCAGGCAGAAGTCATAAGGATGAAGTTTTCACCTCAATATAAGAAAGACTTTCTAAACTCTAGAGCTGCCCAATGATTGAGCAGGCTCGTTGAGTACGATTTTCACATTGCAGGAATTCAAGCAGAGACTGGGTGACCCCATCAGTGATGATGAGGAAACTGTTGGTTGTGTAGCAATCCCTTCCACTCCCATTAAACCTTGTGTACAACCCCAGCCATGTCCACTGTACTATAATTATGTATTTACGTGTCTCTTTCCTCAGTCAGGCTGTGAGCTCAGAGAGATTCTGATTCTCATTTATCTTTCTATCTACCAACTCATCCACAGCGCCAGGCACATTAGATGCTCAGAACACAGTAAAACAAACCTTAGAACCTAATAAATCAAATTCCAGAATCTGCAAACCTGGTTTCTGATGAGTTTCCTATAACTTCCAAAGAAAATTTTGCATGTTTTAGTACACTCTTCTGCTGTCCCTAGTGAACCATTAGCAAGATCTTGGATTTCTCCTTCAGTGAAGTTTTGAATTCCCTTCAATATATGTTTTATATTTTCATTTTGTCCTTTTTTAGTAACTTTAGTTACTGCTTCTGAGGATGATGGTATTTTTCCTAATCCACATTCTAATTGAAGTCACTGAACATTGGGTTAGTTATTCAGTATCTAGACATCCTTGTAAAATGTCAGTTTTCATGGTTTATAGTGGATTTTCCTGGTTTAAAAAATGTTTTTTATAAATAGTCACAGTTTTACTCTTTTTAATCTAATTTTTATATTTCATATTTATTCTTTCTGTCATTTGGATTTTGTATGCAATGTTGAATGGCCGAGGTGAAAAAGCAACTTTGTCTTGTCCCAGACTTGAGTGGAAATGCAGCCAATGTCTTCTCACTAGGTTATTTTTTCCCTTCTCTGCCATTATGTCTGATGGGAGTTTCCTAGAGTGGGAAAGGTGACTTCTATTAAACTAAGAGAGAGATTGGTGGATGGAAAAAACAACTATAGAGCCAGGTTAAAGATGTGACAAGGAGAGAGAAGCTGGCACCAAATTTGTTAAGAATCATTCACACCCAGGATGAACCTCTTAGAATTCATTGCCCACATGACAGCATTATATCTCTTTCTAATATATGTGGGCATACCAATTAAAACTGCCCAAGAAACATATATATGACAATAATTCATGTTTAGAAACTCTTTTTAAAAGGCTATGCAACCTACATATCTAGACAGCCTATATCATCAGCCAACCAAATAGTATGTTCACTTCTATTTTGATCATGAGCTGGATATTCCAAAAAAGCTGGATATGCTTATCTTACAGAAAACCAAACACGACTGCAGACATCTCTGCTACTTCTACATTAGTTCATTCAATTTGAGTGGTTAAAGTACACTAAGACTGTCTGGCAAAAATGTGTTTTATTTCATTGACTGCCCATATGTTTTTTCTAATAATAAGATGTTGCAAATAAATATTAAAAAAAAAAAGAAGGGGGAAGCTGCCCAGGTGGCTCAGGTTGTGATCTCAGGGTCCTGGAATCAAGCCCCTTGTGGTACTCCAAGCTCAGAGGGGAGTCTGCTTGTGGATTCTCTCTTTCCCTTTGCCTCTGCCCCTCCCCCGGTTTGTGCACTCTCTCTCTCAAATAAATAAATCTAAATGAATGAGTGAATGAATAAATAAACTAATTAATTAAAACTCTGCATAAAAATGACTACAAGAATAGGACTGAGACAGAAGGCCTACTTTTCCAAACCACTGAGGCAGACTGACCTGTTTTTAGTTCAACCTAGAAAAGTAAAATTCTGTTCTTTCAAGGAGACTTTAAAAGAAAAAGGTCTCACAGTTTCAGAGTGTTGTCATGACCTGGCTCTCCCCAGCGTGATTCTTGGGTTGCAGACTAAGTCTTCTCTACATTATAGATTCTCAGGGAAGACTTTTTTTTTTTTTTTAAAGGCAAGACAATTTTCAATTTTGCGTGTTTCAATCTTTCATTAACCCAAAGACAATCATGAAGACTTTGTCTGACCTTGGACCAGTTCTATACCCTCTTTAAACCTTGGTTTTCTCATTGTTAAAATCACAATAATTATAACAGCAACCTATTTGGTTGTTGTAAAAATTAAATGCAATACTGTATTCAAAGTTCTTAAACACAGTAACTGGCACATTTTTCTGGAATTATGCTAGGCATCATAATCATTGTTATTTTTTTAAAAGATTTTATTTTTTATTTGACAGAGAGAAACACAGCTAGAGAGGGAACATAAGCAGGGGGAGTGAGAGAGGGAGAAGCAGGCCTCCCGCTGAGCAGGGAGCCTGATGTGGGACTCGATCCTGGGTCTCCGGGATCATGACCTGAGCTGAAGGCAGCCGCTTCACCAACTGAGCCACCCAGGTGCCCCCATAATCATTATTATTAATAACACAGAATGACATAAATTTGTCAATGAATGCTTTGCATGAGGAAAGTGAAGTTGCACTTAACCAAATTCCAAATTCTATTCTATCCTATATTATCCTATTCTATTTTTATTTTTTTAAAAGTAATCCCTACCCTCAATGTGAGGTTCAAACTTACAGCCTCAAAATGAAGAGTCGCATAGGCTACTGATGGAGCCAGCCAGATGCTCCTCAAATTCCCAAACTTTAAACATGTGGCAGGATGTTGAAGCACCATCCGACACTTCTGGGAATAACATTTTGTCCCTGTGTTTGGATTTCACATTTATTTAGATTGAATTCCATATTTTCTTTTCTTTTTTTTTTTTTTTTTAAGATTTTTATTTATTTGACAGCGAGAAACACAGCGAGAGAGGGAACACAAGCAGGGGGAGTGAGAGAGGGAGAAGCAGGCTTCCTGCCGAGCAGGGAGCCCGATGTGGGACTCGATCCCGGGTCTCCGGGATCATGACCTGAGCCGAAGGCAGTTGCTCAACCAACTGAGCCACCCAGGCGTCCCGAATTCCATATTTTCAATATCAGCTAACTGGTTTTTCTTTTTTAAAGATTTAAGTCTGCAGTTTAATATGGTAGTTCTCCCTGAGAATGACAAAAAGTGTCCAGATTTAGTAATGTGGTAGGTGACAGTTCCACTTACGGAGACAGAGGAGACTCCGGAAGCGTGGAGTAGGTGGGTGGGTGAGGTATATAAGAGAATTCGTTGAAAGTACATTAAATGTGAGATTCCTAAGAGGCACCTATGTGAGGTTGTCAAGGAAGCAAATAGGATTTTGTGGTCTGGAGCTTAGAGGACAGCCATGATCTAGAGCTATTAATTAGAGAGCGACTGATGGCACAAAAACTATGGATGATCAAATCACATTAAGTGAGAATGTCATTTGAGAAGAGTATGAAGAACTGAGCCCTGAAGAACTCTAATATTTAGAGGCCAGACAGAGAACAAAGAATCTATAAAAGATACTAAGAACGAGTTGCTGGTGAGTCAGGAGGTAAACCAGGAAAGTATACTGTTTAGGAAAATTAATGTGAAAAATATTTCAAGAAGGAAGACGGGTTAACTGTAGGAGGTCAAATCAATAGAGCTTTCAAAACTAATTTTTTATGAAAAAAGTTAACCAAAGTTCAAAAGTAAGCAGAAGAGAAGGAAATGGATTTGTAAATTACATAACAAAGGATTAATATTTAGAATATAATATTCAAAAAATAATAAGAAAAATACAACAAAGTTGTTACACAAAGCTCCAAATATGTGAAGATAGAGTTTACACAAGGATAAATATATGTCAATAACTTTTAAATTAGTCAATAATTAACTTAAAAGAGGTTCAACCAAATCATCTGGAAAATGCAAATTAAGTGACAGAACATTTCTGTAATTAGCAAAGTACTAAATGGAAAATAATGTATAGTACTGGTGAAAGGAAGGAGTAGAGGCTGCTCTCACAGCCTGCAGATGAGAATGGAAATCACTCCCAGTATTCTGGGAGGTCGAACATAGGATAAACCTAATATTTTTAAATGGAAAGATTTCACTTTGGGGAGTTCGCTAAAAGAAATACATGTACACAAAGAAAAGTGTTCAAGAGCATTAAAAACAATACAGTTAGATACAGCAAAAGACTGGTAACACCTACGTATCCACTGATGGGAAATTAATAAATTTTAACATGCTTATGGAACAGTTGAAAAGAATGAATTAGATCTAAATGTTCTGAAGTGCAGTGATCTCTAAAATACATTGTTAAGGGATAAAAAGCAAGGTGCAAAAAAAGGAATCATTTATAGAAAATAAAGGAAATAAGAAAGTGGTCCAGTTTCAGACTTTTGAATGTGGCTGTCCAATTTTCCCAATACCACTTATTGAAGAGACTGTCTTCTTCCTATTGTCAGTCATTCCTCCTTTGTCAACAATAACAAAACTGAAAATGGAAGAAAGAGACCTGAAACCATAAAAATCCTTGAGAAGAGCACAGAAATTACTTCAGAGAGTAATTTCTCTGACATCGGCAATAGCAACCTTTTTCTAGATATGCCTCTGGAGGCAAGGGAAATAAAAGCAAAAATAGGGATGCCTGGGTAGCTCATTCAGTTAAGTGTCTGCCTTCAGCTCAGGTCATGATCCCAGGATCCTGGGATCGAGTTCCACCATCAGGTTCCTTGCTCAGTGAGGAGTCTGCTTCTCCCTCTGTCTGCCACTCTCCCTGCTTGTGCTCACTCTCTCTGAAAAATAAAATAAATAAATAAAATCTTAAAAAAGCAAAAAGCAAAAAAAAAAAACAACCCCAAAACTATCTGAACTAAATCAAAACTAAGAGTTTCTGCACAGCGAACAATCAATAAAACTAAAACAGTCTACTAAATGGGAGATGATATCTGTAATGACATATCTAATAAAGGGTTAGTATCCAAGATATACAAAGAACTTATACAAATCAATAACCAAAAAAACAAACATTCCATTAAAAAGTGGAAAGAAGATATGAATGGACATTTCTCCAAAGACATCCAGATGATTAACAGGCCCATGAAAAGATGCCCAAACATCACACTGATCATTAGGGAAATTCAAATAAAAACTAAAATGATCTGTCACTTCACACCTGTCAGAATGGCTAACATCAAAAAACACAGGAAGCAACAGGTGTTGGCAAGGCTGTGGAGAAAAAGGAACCTTATGTATAGTTGGTGGGAATGCAAACTGGCACAGCCACTCTGGAAAACAGTCTAGAGGCCACTCAAAAAATTAAAAACACAACTACCACACGATCCAGTAATTACACCACTGGGTATTTAGCCAAAAAATACAAAACACTAAATCAAAGGGACCCATGTGCCCTTATGTTTATTGCAGCATTATTTTTTAATATTTTTATTTTTTCAGTGTTCCAAGATTCATTATTTATGCCCCGTACTGCAACATTATTTACAATAGCCAAACTATGGAAGCAATCCAAGAGACCAGTGTTAGATGAATGGATAAAGAACAAGTGGTATATCACTCAGCATAAAAAGAATGGAATCTTGCCACGTGCAACAACATGGATGGAGTTAGAGTATAACACTAAGCAAAATAAGTCAGTCAGAGAAAGACAAATACTGTATGATTCCACTCATATGTGGATTTCAAGGAACAAAACAAATGAGCAAAGTGTAAAAAGGAGAGAGACAAATCAATAAACAGACTCTTAACTCAAGAGAACAAACTGATGGTCACTAAAGGAGAGGTGAGGGAGAAAGGTTGTAACAGGGGAGGAGGACTAGGAGTGCACTTATGATGATGAAAAAAAATAATAAATAATAAAATAAAATGAATAAAGGGAGAGAAACCTACGAATGTGTATGTTTTTATGAATGTTTATAAATGCATTTAAAAAGTCGCCAGACAAGTTTTAATTATCTCTGAGGTGAAGTGCAGGATCAACAGGAACAAATTTTGCTTTTGATTGTTTGGGTTTTGTATTTCTTGATCCATCTGAATTTGTTGATGTCCTGCTTACAGGATTTTTCAAAAAAACATACATTGTTCTTAAGTGGTGCTCATACAATGGATCTCGAGAATTAATTGTATGCTTTATTAACTCATTCATCAAGAGTTTAAGTTCCTCTTGTACATCAGGAAACATACTGGGTATTTATTTGGCATGAAGCAGTGAACGAAACAGGCAGGATTTCTGTCCTTGAAAAGCTTACACTGTAGCAGATTCAAGTTTCAAACAGTCTTCTCTGTGTAGGATCCCCAACTCTTAAAAGATTCCTCATTTCCCCAGAAAAGTATCTCAGACCAACTTCCTGCACTTTTCATTACCTTACGCAGAAATACGAAAACCAAAGTATGGAGACTACATCCACAAGCCACCTTGAAACTACCATCTTCGCTTTTATAACCCACTCCAGGTTTCCAAATGTAGCAGGAATCAAACACCCCATCAGTAAAACAGGTCTCTTGGGCTTCCCTTGAAACCTCTAGGCGCTTTCTGGGATGGTTTCTATGGGAAAATGTCCCCTCCGGTTCTAAACAATGGACTTCTTAGCAAAGGCACCACTGAACATACGCTGTGAGTCGTTGATAGCCTGGACTCAGGCCACTGCTAATGCAAATAGCTGTTAGGCCCCCCACAGAAGTTCTTGCACACACACTTTATGGTTGGATTCTTCCTATGACCCTTGCCCAAGGCACACTAATCAGGAGAGAAAGCCAGCCTAGGAGAGTAGTCTTGAAAGCCCTTCCACCTGCTGGAATCTCAACACCAGACTAGCCTTTAACTACAAATCTGCCCACCCTAGTAGCAATAAATTGAATTCAGACTTCTGAGTAGTCTCTGAGGCAAAGTGTTTCGTTTCACTGCAAACCCTATTTTCTCTTCTTTACTTACACACACAAATGAAAATTCCCCAATTTTCGGCTGCCAGGACAGCTGAATTCTGTCATCAGAAAAATTAAATGCTTTTATCAAGGAAGGAACTGCTTTTTAGAAATGCCTGTGTATCTCGAGGCAAAGAAAAAAAATGCTGTTGACAATCTATCTTTGCTACAGGATGAATGTACTTATTTAACACACGGTTTTTCATGGCTGAGAATGACTCTAGCACAGGGGAGGCAGAAAATTCTCAGGGTTTAGAGAATGGCATCATGACTGCTCATTGAATAGCCAGCTCCAAAATTACTCCCATCTCTATCAACCCAGATGACCTTGGGTAAACCACTTGACCTTCCCATGTTCTTTCACATTCCATTTCTTTCCTCATGCTGTTTGATTTGTTAGAATGGCTTCCCCGATTTCTCCCCCAAGCCTCAAATTCTTAAAAAATGCTTTCCTCTAAAGCCTTTCCTGATTTTCTTAAGCCGAATCCGCTTCTTTCCTCCTCAAATTCCCTTTCTCAATTATCCATTTTCCATTATGTCATTTATCATGTGGTATTACTCTTACACATTCATCCTTCTATTGTTTCATTTATCAAATTATTTTGTGGCCATCTTAGGGTATCAGGCCATATGTTATTACTATTGCCCTACTAATCATACTAATAACACTGTTAGGAGTATTATGAGTGCTTACTGTGTGTCAGGCCCTAAAAGAATACATTATCTCTAGCTGTCACAAAAGCCCTATGAGATGGGTGTTACTCCTTTTTTTGTTTACAGTTGAGTGAAAGAAAATCAAGAGCTATCGTACAAATGGTTAGTAGTGGCACTAAGAGTAAAAATAAAGTCTATTTTACCTTAAATCCCATGCTTTTAACCACTACTGCAAAAACACTACCCATAAATAATAGTAGATAATATTCGCTAAGTGTTTGTTAGGTGCTGGGATCTGTACTATGCATTCTATACACATTAGCCAATTTTATACTCAGAAAAACCCTGTGATGTAGATACTGTGATTGGGATCTCAATTTTTTAAAAACTTGAAATTGAAGTTCAGAGTGGTTAAATGACTTGCCCAAGGTCACAGCACTGTGGAGGCTGGATCTGATTACAGGCCAGTATCCCCCAGAGCCTGAGTCCTCCTTATCCACACTATTCTACTTCATGTCCACATAGTAAACTTTCTTTAGTCTTTGTAAACACTGCCCAGCTTTTCAAGAACAATCCCTCTGGAAACAAAAAACTGGAGAGGTATGGGTTCCGAGTCATGCAAATAAACAAAATCTATCAAGCCCCTAAGCACTCACCTTAGCACGTGTGTGGATCCATTAATGGTTGTGGTTGAACAGGGGACAGTCTGACCCAGGATGGAGGGTCTTCGGTAGCGTTCATCATCACAGCAGAGGATGATGAGGAAGGCACGTCTAAAAGACTTATTCAAGAAGGCGTAGAGAAAGGGGTTCAACCCAGAGTTGATGTATCCAAGCCAGAGGAAAGCGGTCCACACCTGTCCAGGAACGGTGTAGTCTATGAATGGATCCACAATATTGGTGACAAAGAATGGAGCCCAGCAGAGGCAGAAGCAACCCATGATGATGCATAGGGTCTTGGCTGCTTTGGTCTCTGTCCTCATGCGATGAGTGCTGTGCTGGTCGGCTGGCTGGGGCCTGCCCTCTGAGGAAGCCCCTGCCCTTTGTAACATCTGGATCTGGTGTGCATGCTCCTTCGCAGTGACGTAGATGCGATAATAGGCCAGCACCATGAGGAGAAACGGGATGTAGAAGGCCACCACAGAGCAGGTGATGGCATAGGGCTTGTTGACCATGAAGATACAGTACGTTGAGTTGGAGTTCTGGCTGAATTTCCTTTTTTCTATCTGAGTGTTGGAGGGAGGGAAGAAATGAGGAAAGAAGGGAGGATGGGAAGGGAAAAGTGAAAAGAAGGCAGAGGGGAAGGAGGCAAATTGTGAGAACAGAAAAAATATGAAAAAGCAAAGGAGGGATTGGAAGGGAGAGAGAAAAGGAGGGGAACAGGGAAGGGCAGGAAAGGAAGGGGAAAACACAAGATGAAAAAGAGGAGGAAAGAGAGAGGAAGGTTTATCAGCCAAGTCTCTTTTCCAAATAAGCCCATAGCACATAGAACCATGAAGGTAGAAAGGAATATGACTGCATGAGCACAGAGAGGCTGTCACTGCACAAGGAACTGAAGACCCCAGGAAAGAGGAGAAATAAGATAGGGATAAAATAATTCAATCTCTCTACCCAACCAAGAGTGGGGTTTGTGCCTCCTCCCTTCCCCATTTGCCTGTGCACAAATGTATCTGGTAATAAAAGTCTTTGAACTGTGACCCATATCCTTCAAAACTGTTTGTTCTTACATCTCAGCCTATCCTATATAAAATTTAGAATTAGCTTATCAATTTCCATACAGATCTTTGGGGATTTGGATTGGAGATAGAGTAGAATAATTGAGGAAAACAGACTTCTTTCACATGGTAAGCCTTCCAGTTCACAAACATGGTGATTATTTCCTTTACTTAAGTCTTTTAAAATGTATTATTTTTATGGGTGAGCCTGGTGGTGGGTATTAAGGAGGATGTGTATTGCATGGAGCACTGGGTGTGGTGCATAAACAATGAATCTTGGACCACTGAAAAAATAAAATAAATTAAAATAAATTATTAAAAAATAAAATAAAATGGATTTCAGTAACATTTTACAATTTTTTGTGTAAACATCTTGCATATGTTTTGTCAGAGTTATTCCTAAGTATATGACTTGTTATCCTATTATAAATCATACCACCTTAAATTCCTTAATCCTACTTGTTTGGTGCTGGTATGTAGAATCTGGTGAAAGTATTTTGTATGGCAATGTATCCCGCAACTTCATTAAATCTGTTATTAATATTTCATCTCTAGATTCTTATGAATTTTCTTCTTAAATACCCATGTGATCTGCAAATAATAAAAATTTCCCCTTTTCCTTTCCAATCCTAATGTCATTTTTCTTGCATTGTTGAACTTGATAAGACCTCCAGTGTAATCCTGAATAGAAGAGGTAATAGTGGACACCATTTTACATTCTCAGTTTTAGTGGGGGGAGTTTCAAAATTTTACTATTAAGTATGATACTTGCTGGAAGTATTTTATGGATGCTTTCTTCTGTTTTTATTTTGATGACAATTTTTTTAAATCATGAATAGATAGTGAATCTTGTTAATGAATTTTTGGCAGTAAAGTGATGATCATGTGGATTTTCCTTCTTTCTTTTATTAATGTGGTGAATTTCAGTGATTGTGTTACATTCCTGGAATAAACCTCACTTGTTTTAGATACAGCAATACACTGGATATCTTTTAAAGACTGAAAGACTTTTCTCCCAGCTCTGTGGTATCAGCCTTGTCTAGGAATAGCCCTTGGCTAAAGAGAGCTGTAATCCAATGACATCTTCTTATCTGAGGTCAGCCTGCATCTAATGTGAAAATGCACATGAACAAATGAATGACATATATGATACATACGCACGTTGGTTTATTTGTGTGTTATCTAGTGTCTTGTCTCATAGCATATTATAGGATTATAATATACCTTCTTATTGAACTGACCTTTTTCTCATAAGGAAATATTTCTCTTTGCCTCAAGCAGTATGACTTGCCTTAAATATATTTTATCACAGATAATAGTAGAACTACACCAGCTTTCTTCTGATTAGTGTTTGCAGATTATATTTTCTATTATTTTGTATCAACCTTACTGTCACCATACATTTCATGGGCCTCTCTCATAAGTAGATATATTATGTATTGACTGGTTGGTGAAAATATTGTGACCAGAACCTATAGGAACCGAACCCTGTATTTCTCCTAGGAGCAAAGAGTTAGTAGTTGCTAATTCAATACTTGTGACAACTTTATAGAGCCTACTTACTGCAAATGGGAGAATCAACTGTATCTGTATTGTGAACGTATGGGTCATACTAGCTTCTCTCTAGGCCAGTTCAACGTGCAGATGAGTAGAAATATATGCAATGCAATCACAGTGTCATGGAGCAAATACTAGGCACATTCACAGAAAGCAGAGGTCCCATTCCCCAGCTTCATGAAGTGACCTGGGGATGCCTCTATCTCACTCTCAAAATGGACAGCAATTCTCTAAATTATTTCCCTTAGAAATTCCATATCCAAAGGTAAGAGTGTTGCACTCTTTTTAAAAGTTCTGATGCACAAAAGCTTATGCTTCCAAATGTCTTCTTCATTAGGGAGCAAATTTAGCACAGAGATTAAGAGCCTAGACTCTAGAGTGCAGTGAACCTCGGCTTCGCTGGAGTCATGACCACTCCCTGCCAACCGTTGACTTTAGCTGATGAATTTAACCTGTATGATGCTCCCTTTCCTGAGGGCAAGACAGGATCAACCTCATGGCATGGTTGTGAGGCCTGAGTGAGGTTCACAGAAGTGATGATTAAGTGAACATGGACCCAGCCAATTGTAAGTGTTCAACATTGGTCGGCCATAATTATTACTCTACTGACCATTGGAAATTTGAATTTCATTTCCCTTGAAAATGGTGAAACTGGAAGTTTGAAAGAAGAAGGATAGGATTCAAGAAAATATTCATACAGTCTCCCTGGTATGAATCCCCTTTTACTTCTCCACTCCTTTGTCCCCAGCATTTCTTTCAGAAGCCCAAGGAACTCTTGTTCTGACATACCACATGCAAATCCTGGCCCAGCCTTGGCTTGGATATCCTTTCCTGGACAAAGAACAAGGCAAGATTAGGGGCTGGGAATCTGGTGGAGAGAAGAACAGGCAGCTCCTATTCTAACTAGTCTTGTTGGGCGGAGTCTGCTCTCAGTCTGTCATCTCCACTCCCCTTCCTAACTAACATGGTCACCATTGCAAAGTGACTGCTTGACAACTTCCTTAGGGAATATATATCCCTGCCAGTGAACTCTAACATTTTTGACTTTCACTGCACGTTTGGCACTATCAACACAATACGTCCAAGCTGGAAGACTCTTAAAGACCATCTGGACAGGAGCTGGCAAACGCCTGTCACACATGTCACATGCCACTCTCCTACACCCCTGCAAGACACGCTCCTCCACTGAAGACCAATGTACCTCCTCATTGCAGTCCTTTGGGGTCAGGGACAGAGCTGGGCTCAGGGTCCAGTTTTCTCAACTCCTGGCCCAGGGATGTCTTCATTCTCTGGAAGCCTCCCACTCATGTGACATGTTTGCTGCTAATCACTGGAAGCCATGAAATGGGATGAAATCCTCTTGGGGCACCTCACATACCTCAGGCTCTGCAGTCTGAATGCTAAGCTTTGAGTACCTGTTCTGCTATTTATGGGGTATGGTACTTCTCCTTTTTGAACCTGACTTTTCTCACCTGGATGAGATGAGAGAAAGATGTTGTCCGGATTCTATGTAAGGTCTGAGCATACTTTCTGGCATATGACAAACATTCCAAAATGTTAGCTTGCATTTTTTGGTTGTTACTGGTGTCACTCAGACCACTATAAGAATCTTTCTTAGAATATCCACCCAACCTGATATTGTTTATTTAGAAACCCAAGCAAATAAATTTCATCAGAAAGTAAAACATCAGGGTCCACACAGGTACTCACCAGATCAATGATGCCAATATTATTCCAGCCTTGCATTATAGGGAGAAAAGAGATAAACATAGGGATGACCCAGCAGCCTCCCAGCATTAATGCGATGCGCAGAGGGGTCATCTTGTTCCTATAGACCAGAGGCTGGCAGCAGATGGCATAATACCTGGAGAGAGAATAGAAGGTGTGGGTACCATGGAAAAGGAGGAATGAGAGGGAGAAGGAGGGAAGAATAATTTGGGTGAAACAACAGTGGAGAAGTAGCAGAGAGGAGCAGGGGTATGAGAAGAGGAGATGTTGGGAAAGAGGAAAATTGGAGCAGGGAGTCAAAGGAAAAATAAAAAAGAAAAGAGAAAATAATGGGGGAAAGGCAGGGACAGCAGGTAGTAGAGGAAGGGAAGATGAAGCCAAAGGACAGAGGAAAGAAAGAAGCAATCACATACTGAGATGTGATACTGGCCCATGAATTTTGTGGACTTAAATATCAATCTTAGATCACGTCTGAGAGTCACTGCTGGAGTTGGCCCCACATCCCTCTTCCTCTCCCTGTCTCTGAGAAGCTTGATACACACCTGAGGGTTTGCTCTATCTCAGATGTGGTTCCAACACTTACCTTCATGCCTGGGCATTTTGGAATCTTCTGTCCAGCCCTCTGGAGTGTCCAGGTAACTGTGACCCCCTTTGATAACAAGGTGAAATCTCCCAGGCTTGGCCCTACATCTGAGCTCTAAGAACTGGATGTCAGATTTGCCCCATCCTCTTGGTCATCTAGCTATCCTAAGCTGAAGTTCTAAGTCAGTGTTCCAGGGACTCTACTCTTCTCTCCCGCATTAGACTCACCTGAGGAGGCCCATTTAAAATGCAGATTCCAAGGATCTCCTGAATCAGAATCTGTTGGGGAGGGAGTTTGCATTCTGACAAGTGAAGTCATTGTTGCTGGGCTTGCTAAATATGTCCAGCTCCCCCTTCTGGGCACACGTGCTCCTTGGCCTCCTTGTGGTTGGGTGGGGCCAAGTGACTGGTCTGGCCAAGGATTTGAGAACAGACTGGACTAGGGCCATTCAATTGTTTCTCTGATGCCAAGAATGTAAAATTTTAAATATTCCCTGCTCCGTCATGTCCTACTTACCGGTAGAGACCACCTTGCCCTCATTTATCAGAGTGCGCTCTCCCTCATGGGACTTACTGCTTGCCAGTCCATGTTCTGCCAATGTACTAGCTTCCTTCTTTCCTCCAGAGAGAGATGCAACCTGCTCCACTCAGTGATCTGATCTCTGACTTCCAGACTGCTTCTTGCATGTTATTCGAGTCTTAGGGATCACCACCTTCATGCCCAGGCAGTTCAGGGAATTTAACAACAGACAAAATACTCCAGTGGGTCTATCAGCTATTTGTCTTTGGAAGTTTTGAAGAATAAGTACAAACAGAAAGTTTGGAGGATAAGTCTATTCTTTAAGATTTTATACCATTTAATGATGAGACACCCCCTTATATCCTTCATTTTATGCAATTGGCTTTAATTTTTCCCACCTCTTCCTTTTCTTAATTCAAAGCATAACTAACATAACAATGGCTATATTCTTTGAAGAAGTGGTGGTAGGATGACTTGGGAAAGAGGGTGGAATAAGAAGGAGAGCCCCCTCAGTGTCGGAACATGTGAAGTGGTTGCCTCTGGAGTTGAAAGAGGAGAATTATACCCTTCCCTCCAAGGCGTCAGGGGGCAGCTTACAGTACTGTGTCAGGAGGCTTCCTGTGGCCAGCAACACAGCAGATGTCCTGACCTGGGCCAGAGTACAGGGAACAATGGACCAACGAATGGGAAAAAGGCTCACTTGGGAACTCATTTTCTCTATCTATAAAGCTGACATGGTAGCAAAATATAACTAAAGACAACACAGTAAAAGAATCATGACTATCTGGAATTCCCTCCATGATCTTAACTTACGGAAGGGTAAATCATATCAGAATGACACATTTTTCTGATGGCTATATTAATAATTATCAGGGATTTATTATGAACATAAAATTAATCATGAATTTGGAGTATATGAATTTTTTCCCCAAACTGTGCTCCCTTCATTTCCTGCTGGAGGGTCCAGATTAGATATTTAGTTTTACCCATTTAACATCCTTCCTCATTTATTTTGGTAATAGCAACCCAAAGCTTTTGGAAATTGTCTCTTCTCTATTTCTCTCATGTCACTGGGAGAGCAAATGATGATGCTTCCAACTTTTCCTGCCATGAGGTGACCCAGTCAGACTTTCTCCTGGGACTCTGAGTGCCACGTGGAGTGATGCAAAGATGGGAAAGTCAGTGGAAGTCCCTTGATACAGCAGCCTTCTAGTGGGACTGGGCATAGATCCTGCTCCTTGGATCGCCATGCAACCATGCTCTTACCTTTTTAGGTCTTCTTGCTTTAGCTCTTCTTTCAATTAAGTAAGTCACCACATATCTTTCCAGTACATTTTTTTTTTTTTTTTTTTTGCTTAAGCTGGTGTCCCAGATTCAGTTGTGTCCCTCTCCCTTCCTTAACAGATACGTTGAAGTCCTAACCCTCAGTACCTTGGAATACGACCTTATTTGGATATAGAGTCTTCACAGAGGTATTACAATAATAAAGCCATTAGTGTGGGCCTTGATCCAATATAGCTGATGTCCTTAGAAAAAGGGATAGTTAGACACAGGTTCAGATATGCTCAGAGACAGAGGATTGGAATGATGCCTCTGCAGGCCAAGGAAGAGCAAAGACTGCCAGCAAACCAGTAGAAGCTAAGAGGAGCCAAGGAAAATCCTTCCCCTACAGGTTTCAGAGGGAGCGTGGCTCTGCTAACACCTTGACCTCAGACTTCTAGCTTCTAGAACTGTGAGACAATACATTTCCCATTACAAGCACTTAACTTGTGTGTGGTACTCATTATGACAGCTCCAACAAACTAACAAAGTTGGCTAAAGTCAGTCTCTTGCCAGCAAAGTTTCCTGCCTCAGAAAAAATAATTTTGAATGCCAGGCATGTCCTTCACAGAAACTTTGTTCTAGTTAAAATTATGTTTGTTGGATTCATCATACTCTCAGATCATAGCCCAAAGTTATAACATCCCTTCATCTACCATCCCAAAGAGAGCAATCAAGGGCTAAGTGAAGAACATATGTTGCCCTATCTTTGCTGTACAATTTACAGTTTTTGAGGCTTAGAACAGATATGAGTGAAGACAAAATTTCGGGCATTTCAGTTGGATCTCCTATGTTACATAAATACAAAAGTTCAAAAGACAAGGCAAAATTAAGTATCTTGTGGGATAAAAGATCAGTTTGAGAAAGCAGGATATCTTAGCTGCAAAGAAACTTTGACCTGCCTATATGTGGATACAGACATTTAGAGGGTCATGTTTGGAAGACAACAGAATTAGCAGAAAAAGACTTTAGAATATATAGTTATATTAGTGCTCAGAACATTTTTGTGTGAAAGTCTTTCTAAGTCTTCCTTGGCTAGGGTGATTGCCTGAATCCCATGGCATGATAAATATCTTGTGCACAATAAAATCTCTTCATGTTTGAAGGGGAAGGATGGGTGAAATAGGTAAAAAAGATTAAGGGATACAAACTTCCAGCTGTAAACAAATGAGTAATGGAGATGTAAAGTACAGCATAGGGGATACGGTCAATAATATTGCAATAACATGTATGGTGACCAATGGCAACTAGACTTATTATGGTGATCATTCATAAAGTATGTGGCAAATCACTATGTTGTACATCTAAATAATATAATACTATATGTCAACCATACTTCAATAAAAAATAGTTAATTAGATATAATTTTTTTTAAAAATCACCTTTCCATGGTCCAATGTTCTCACTTTATTTGCATTACCCTAGGTTACTAGGAGCTCCTGCCATAGAGAAGTAAATACTGGTGGCATATTTTCTTTTGAAGTTCAACTTCAAGGGGGATACTGTGGATGTCATACACATTTTACCAGTCTTTTCCCTACTTGACCCATGCAGTCAGTACGTTGGACAATAGAAGCCTGAAAGAAGGTTGCTTGGACAGCTCATTCTGTAGGGGCTCAGGTGGGAGGCATCCACCGTCTCTTGCACAGACAATTGTAGAAAGTTACTCTTGCATGCTGTGGGCTGGTTGGGTAAGCCTGAGAAAAGTCCTTTATTTCCTGCTTTAAAAATTAGCAATCAGTAAAAAGAAAAAAAGAATTTTATGTTATTTAAATTGGATTGGCTAAGTTGGAAGTGATAGGTAAGGATGAAGAGGACAAATACCCAATTGTGTCTAGGTATCTGTTTGACTTGAATCTTCCCACCTACATCATATTCAGCCTAATTTTTAAGTGGCATGGAATAAAAAATATAAGGTTTTTATTTGGAGCTCAGATCATAGAATCCATGTGACTAATAGTTCAAGATTCTTACCAAGGCTTCGGCACATGTGAGGCAGCTGTCCTGAAGAAGCCACATCATGTCCTTCTATCTTTCCTGATAACTTTCTAATCTTTGCTTTGTAACAATGAATCCAGAAAAATAAACATTCTCTTAAAGTCTACCTTCAAGCATCTAAATTAAGTAGGTGAAAATAAACATCACTGAATAAGATGATTCCCCAAAATTGAGTCTGAGCGTTAATTGACTAATGCATTTTCCTTAAAAATTCTGACCTTTTTTTATGGATCATGGACGAGACAGAAATCTGATAACTTGACTGTTACCTGTCGTGGTTGCTTTTTAATTCCTATATTTGAGTTATATTACCCCTGCATAAAACTATTTTATCCTTTCATGAACTGCCCCCAAAACACACATAACACCACCACGAGGTAGAAGTAAGTAAATTTGCAAGCTCTTTGGAGATCAGGCAAAGCGCACTGGCTGAGTTAATAGTTATTATACATTTACTTACCAAGGGTTCTCCTTGTATTATCTCATTTAGTCCTCAGGACTACTCCTGAGACAGGAACTACGAAAGTACCCATTTCATAGATGAGGAAACCAAGACAAAGAAGTCTCAGAATGTGCCCAAGGGGAGAGCTGAGCTGGGATCTAAGCCAGGCAGTTTGATTCAAGGGCCAGAACATCAACTTCATCATTATTACTTCACTCTGCCCCCTTCCTGAAGTCGCTAAGGGATGATCCTAATTCTTCAAAATCCACTTTAGAAACAATCAAAACGCTGAATCTCAGAACTTGTAGGATCCTCAGAATCCTGAAATCCCCAAATCATCTCTAAAATGAAGTGTATCCAGGCCTGTCTGAATGTATGAGGGACTGGGAACTCACCACAGCCCACCACACTACTTTCTAAACTTAAGACTATCCTGAAGCTGAGAAAGCTCCTTCACAATCGATTCTTTGTCAACCTCCAGCTTCACCCTCTGGCTCAATTACACATTTCCATCTCGAATTCTTTTTCTGTGTAATGGTCCTACAGACATCGAAGGAGAGCTTTTACATTTTTCTAAAGTCTTACTTTCAGTAGGAAACACATACCCAGTTGGATTCAACCCAGGTTGACTTTGCTCACCAAGGGGTACTAGGCAATGTCCACAGACATTTGTTATTGTCACAACTGGGAAGGGTGATGCTACTGGCAACCAGTGCGGAGAGGTCAGAGATGCTACCGTCTCACAATGGACAAGTCCTGCACTCTGCAGCAAAGAATCATCTCATTTACAACATCCACAGTGGTGAGGTTAAGAAACTTGGTTTGGAGGAGGTGAGGTGCCCCAACAGCAGGGCCTCCGGGTCCCCGGCATGTGCTACAGTGTGCCGCTATCAATGACAGCACAAGACTCCCCTGTATTCTCTACGGACCAGACAGGACTAACAAACTGCCTTCCACCCTGCTCACCAAAACTTAATAGAGCCTGGTGGACACCCAGTCGTACAAGACACCAGCACTCCCTCAAAGAGCTATGATCTATGACAAAAGGTGAGGGAAGTCCACCTTACCTGATTTATAAGTTCCAGAAATGTTTGCCTCATTTACTACTATATCCCCAATGCCTCATACAATCCTGGATAGAGTGGATGCTCACAGAATGGGCTGAATAAATAATAAACCCTTAGTCACTACCATTTAAAATAAATTCCATTAGAATATGGGACAATTCTTTGGGCTGTAAGGGTCATATTTAGCAGAGGGATGGAAAGGTTATATATTTTAAATATATAAAATAAGTCCATAAATTTATATCCATGTCTCCACATAGCAATATAAACATAAAAAAAGTACAAGTTAACTGTACCACAAGGTGTCTGTAAGGATGTAGAAAAAAAATACATCTAAAAAGGCCAGCTGAAAGCCAGTGGTTCTCAAACTGTAGCATGCAACAGAATCACCTGGAGGGTTTGCTGAAACAGGTTACTGGAAGATCTGGAATGGGGCCCAAGAATTCTCATTTCTGTTATATTCCCGGGTGACGCTGCTGCAGGTGGTTTAGGGAGTCTGAGAACTACCGTCTCAGAAGTTTTTGCATGCTATGCCAGGAGGAATCACCAAAAGTTTTTTGACCTGGAAAATGTCCATTGCAATCAACATTGCTGTGTGCTCTGTTAAAGAAGCTGAATTACAACAAATTCAAGAGGAAGGATTGTTGGTTCTCAAGCTAGGTGGACAGTGTTCATCAGGGAAAGCAGTTTTGTCTCATCTTAGAAATAGATTTAGCTGCAAGATCTGTTCTCTAGACTTCCTTTGGACAAGTCCCATTCCTGTTTAATTAGAAAGCTTTTACAAAGTGGTTAAATGAATGTTCAAGTGACAAGTGAGGTTCCAGATGGCCTGGATTAACTAAGATGTGGCATGGGTTTTTGCAAAGAATGTCTTATGCAAAAACATTTCAAACTATTGCTTATAGAACTCCATTAAAATCCCCTTTGATAGACCAGCCACCAGCTTCCTCAACTGCAACCATGTGTAAATGTGTGCTCAAATTGCTTTTAAATGTCTCTGGGGACACAATTTACTTTGACAACTCTTAGAAGACAGTCATGTATTTTAAGCTCCATGCTAATCTCTTCTCCACTCATCCTGCAATTAAGGAAAATTCTTCCTCCTCACTTCCTTCCATCCAACCACAGGAAAAGCAGAAGGAGCAAGGAGAATAACTTGGAACTTTGGATTCTCAGAATTAGAGAAGATTTGAGCAGTCAACTTTATGTCTTCATCTAGGTATCAAATCTCCCTGCCTTAACCATTTATTAGCTCTGTGGTCTCAAGATCAGTTATGTGACCTCTCCATGATCCAGTTTCGTCATGTGTGATGTGGGAATCATTGTGTCCACCTCCCTGTTTGACAGTGAGAACTGATGAAGTAATGTTTTCAAAAAGAAGGTTCCTGATTAATAAATAATAGTTATTATTTTTACCTCCATTTCTTCTGATCTTTTATGTACATATCTAATATCTAAGCATATAAGTATATATATATACATATATATGTAAAAGATCAGAAGACATATATATGGATACATGAATTCAAATAGATTCAAATGCATTTTGGAACCAGGGGCTCTAAATTAGTTAACAAATAAAATGGAAGTCACTCAATTTAACATCTCTTCTAGTAGTCAATTATAAGAAACAAAATGGTGAATGACTTGATCCCTAAAAGTGAATGAAAGCACTGAGGCCATATTGGTTGCAAGCAGTGCATTTGATGATGGGTAGTATCCTCTTATAGACTTAATCCAGGTCCAGTTCTCCTACCTGAAATGATAGAAGACAATATCCTAGATGGTCACTGAGACCAAATGTCTAATCAAGATCAACTAAAGAAAGAAATATCAACTACAGGGGAGAAGAGATGAAGTAGTACCTGTCTATTAAGACCCAAGTATTGCAATGGAATCAGGAAAACAATATTTCACCATAGATTTTCCCCCCACAGTTCCCAATTCATAAAGCACAAGTTAAAGGTCTTCAGGACTTTGGACTAAGAGGGATAGAGAGCTCCACTGAATCAGTAAATTTATTAGCTACAAGGGCCTTTTGTCGTTAGCAAGAAAAGCAGTTCTGGTCCCAGCTCTTTCATGGATATTCCTTCCAACATTTGACACATCACTTGGTGTCTTTGGCTCTGTTCTTTACATGTAAAATGGGATTAATTACCTCTCAGTTTTTGTAAGAGGTTATAATTGTGTGGGATTAAAGATGGCCACAAGTACTTTGACACTTCCCATCCATAAGTGGAGAGCCCACCCCTTCTCTTGGATCTGGGCTGTCCTAGACTACTGCAACCAAAAGCTCATGAGAAGTATTGTATGCCAGTCCTGAGACTAAATTTTAAGAGGGCTCTTGGTTTCTCAGAGCCATGAGCTGTCCTGTAAGAAATCCAACATGGATTAACATGAGATCACGTATAGAGACCTGGAACCATGTGGACAGGAGAGGGGCCCAGCTGAGCTCAGCTTTCCAGATGACCTCACAAAGGTGCTATGCATGTGATAAATGGCCTTGGACCTTCCAGGCTAGTCCAGTCTCTAGCTAAACATCATCAAGTGACTTTAGCCAAGCCCAAATTCCTGGTGCACAGAACTGTGAGATCTAATAATAATACATTGTTGTTCAAGCCATTAAGTTTTGAGGCAGATGTTATATAGATAAACATAACAAGTAAACAAGTAATATACAGTCTGGTTTAACCATGGGGTTCGTTGGCTGGATAGCAGTCCTTCCTCCCATAGAGGGATCTAGCCAAATATTTTATGGCAGAGCTCTAGATAAAGAGATTTACCTTTCTGCTATAGTAACTGTTTTTGTAATATTCCAGTTGCTCTGGTTCCCCTTTGAAAGAGATGGAGAAGCAGCAGAAGTTTCAAGAAAAACCAAAAGGCTTTATGTTCCCCAAAGGGGCTTGACAAATGGCCAATCACCTAGAGAGAGGATCAATGAAGAAAGATAGCAGGGATATTCATCAGGATACCCTGATATTCATAAGGAGCTAGGGACATGAAGGGAGGCTGGGAATGTACCCAAGAGCAGAATGAGAACTTGGGTTCCAGGAAGAAAAAATTGTGGGAGCAGGGAGACAGAGATGCCTTTCCAGCAGAGATCGGAAGGGCATCAGACTGAGCCTCTGCAGGAGCCATAACCCCCCATGCAATCTACAGATCTCATGCTTACTGTGCTCCTCTCTGTTACATATTTTTCTGTACCACTGAGATCAGAAGACTTGCAAGAAGGGGAGTATCAGCTGTCTAAGAAGGGGTCTTCTTGACCTATTACAGACTAAAGGAAAAGGAATAATCTGCCAAAACTGTCATCTGAAAACATCCTGGCAGGGCTTACTGGACACACATGAAGGTTTCCAAGGTTTCCGTCAGGACATGAATAGATTGATCAGTCTTCCAGCAGGCACTGGATGACTGTCCCATCCACTCTTCCAGACTCAGCTCACGGGTCCTATCACCTTGAAAGTTCTTTCTCCCAAAAAACAGTAGGAGAGAATTCTTTCTACTCAAGATCTGGAATTGGTTCCCATCTCCAGCCTGGTTTTTCATAGCACTTTGTCTATACCCTCGACACAGTCGCTCTCCAGTTGTACCATAATTGTCTATTTCTTCTCTCTGCTATAACGACTGCTATTCCTTCTAGCTGTGCCACCCTCTTACTAATTCCTATAGCCACTCTGCGTGGGAGCTCTCATTAGCCACATTCCCCTCCCCCTTTTTTTGTGGGAGGGACAGAGGGAGAGGGAAAGAGTCTAAGCAGGCTTCATGCTCAATGTACAGCCTGTTGCAAGGCTCGATATCACAATCCTGAGATCATGACCTGAGCCAAAATCAACAGCTACCCAGGCACCCCTCATTGTCCACATTTTAAATATGAGGGAACTGAGCCCCAGAGAGTTCAATCAACTCGACTAATATCATACAGCCAGGGTACAGTAAAACTGGGACTCAAACCCATATCTGCCAAAGTCCACACTCCAGTAATGCTGGTAAATAAATGGGCAAGTTTATATAGAAGCAAGCCTAATTAAGAAAAAGAAGGAGAATATGCAGCATCCTATAAGCTTTTTGAGCTGAGGACACATGGAAAAAATTGAAATATATTTAAATAATTTTAAAACACTCCTGATAAATAAGATAATACACAGGAATAATAACTAAAAACCTACTGTAACAATCAAGAAATGGGAGGTGGAGGAGTAAAGAGGAGGAAGATGGATTGGAAAAATATTTATGAAAATACATCTATGATTTGGCATCCAGCTGGTCATGGTAGGTAAGTCAAAGATGATTTCAAATAATTGCATTTAAATGACTAAAAGATGACTAATAGATGTACCTTTGATGTACAAAGTAGAAAAGGATATTAGTTTATGATGGAAATTTCCACTTTGGGCACACTGGAATTAAAAAGACAGATGCTTAAGGCAAGATAGTGAAGAGGCAGGCACATAGGGGACCCCAGGGTCTGGCATGAGATAAGACTGCAGGAGAGATGAGTGCAGAGGTGCTGATGAAGCCACTGAATGGGTGAGCTCCCCAAAGGAAAGAGGGGAGAGGGGCAAACCTTGAAGGACACTCAGTCATTCCACAGAAATGAAAAGGCAGCTACCAGTGTCTGGGAACACAACAACCAGTAGAAATTTGCATTTGAAAACGAAAACAATAATGGAACGATACTGTGGCTAACATTAATTAAATACTCACTATGTGCCATGTATTGATTTGTGTTCTCTGCATGCTTCAGCTATTTATTCTTCATAAACTCCAAAGAGAAGGTACTATTGTTAATACAATGTTACAGCTCAGTAAATAAAACCCAGAAAATTTAGGTAACTTTTCAAGATTGGACAGTTGATAACTACTCAAGCCAGGATTGAATCCAGGCAGACTAGCTCCCCAGCCTCATCCTTAACTATTTGCTACACTGCATGTTCTAGAAGGGTAGAAAAATGAACACTGAAATCTGCCCGAGCAACCACAAGTCACATATCAGAGCACCAGCGAAATGTGTCTGGAGCAGCTACTGGGGACTGATCAGAAGAGCATAGGACAGGTGAGTTGAAGGCTGACTCTCAAGGAGCTTCTAGTCTAGAGTGAGAAGGACATACACCAATGATTAAGATAAATGATAACTGATATTCAACATTCTATGAGAGCCCAGAGGAAGAAACAACAGATCTTTGGGACTGAACCTGGCCAGTTGATGGAGAAGGTGACATATTTTGCCTGAGTATTGAAAGGTGAGTGTTCATCAGGAAAAGAAAAGGAACACAAGACACAGGCAGCAACATGGGGTTATGAGGAAGCATATCATACTCAGGATATGATAACGGACCACTTGTGGGTGGGGGCTGAGGTAGGAAAAACAGAGTGAGGACAAGTTGGGAGAAGCACTGAAAGACAAGGTAAGAATTCAGCCTGTATTTGATAAAGTGTCACTGAGAAACCTCTGGGACTTTGCACATGTTGTTTTCTGGAACCTTCTTTCCCCATGCGTCCTCTTCTTTCCCTTTACCTACTGACATGTGTATATTCCACAGATCCCAGTCTCACTGTTACTACCTCCCAGAGCTTCCTCTGCTTCGGAGGTCAAGCTCTCCTTGATTTCAACGGCCACCATTTTACCATAATTCCCTATTGACTACCTGTGTTCCCCACTAGACTAAAAGCTCTGTGGTTCAGAGCTTTTTCTGGTTGTTCGCCACTACACTTTCACTGCTCTGCTCAGCTCCTGGCAATTAGTAAGTGCTCAATGCATATTTGATGAAATGAATATAAAAATAAGAGTTCATATCCTCTAGCATGAGAGTCACTCAACAAATACTACTATTATGAATAAAGCATGAACCAAACCTCAAAGAGTATGTGAGAAGGAGAAATATGATATGCTTTCCTTACAGAAGGACATTTCAATCCCACTGGGAAAACGAGTGTAACTGTGTGACACAAGTTCACAATGACAGACAGTTTTCACATGTCTGTTACAAAACTGAGTGGTGCCACCGGGAGAGCCATAAGAAGGGCAGACAAGTTTCTCTCTAGCACAGGATGAAATATGCAACCTTTGAGTCAGAATCATTTATTTAACAAGTAAACCTGTTTTAAAAGGAAATGTGTGACTGATAAATGGCTGGAAGAGTTTTTGCAGATAAAACACATCAAGTTCTTGGGCTGCCAAGGGAAAGGGTGGCAATTTAGTATCAAGAGGAAATCTTGCAATGCTGTAGGGAATGGTATACTGAGTGAAGTGAGATATTTTAAAGGGGGCTGCATTTGATGCCAAATACAGGACAAAGTACAGCATCGATGAGGGAAAGGGGATAAAAATGGTTAAAAGTCCAAAAAGTTTGGCCTGTGAAGCCAGTGGAAGGATCTAGGGATGTTTGGACTAAAACAAGAGGTGGGGATAACAAACGTTTGTCTTGTTGTGGAGGCTCCATAAAGATATTTGCACGTCCCTCAACCAGCCTAAAATAAGCTGCTGTCCACTATTCTTGTCTGCCCAACATCCTTCTTCCAGAAGGAACTGTTGTTCTCCCATGCCATACACTTCTTTCTTTTTTTATTGTTACTTAAATTTTTTTTCCAGTGTTCCAAGATTCATTCCCCATTCCTCACACCCAGTGCTCCACGCAATAGGTGCCCCCAGTACCCACCACCAGGCTCTCCCATACCCCCACCCCCTCCCTCCAAGTCCCTCAGTTTGTTTCTATGTCCAAAGTCTCTGTTGTTTCATTTCTCTCCCTGGATTACCCTACTTCCCATTTACTTTCCTTCTCCCACTGTCCTCCAGGTTACCCCTCATGCACCGCAAGTAAGTGAGACCATGTGATACTTGACTTTCTCTACTTGGCTTATTTCACTCAGCATAATCTCTTCCAGTCCATTAATTGTAGGAGATCTTAACACACCACTCTCAGCAATGAACAGATCATCTAAGCAGAAAATCAACAAAGAATCAAGAGCCTTGATGACACATTGGACCAGATGGATTTCATAGATATATTCATCCATACGCTTCTGGTAAAGCTGATGGCCATGGTGCCTCACCTCTGCCCAGCAAGCGCTATGTGTCGTCTCACCACGGTGATTGGTTAAGATGAGAGTGACGAAGGCAAAGGCAGCTAAAGTTCTTCCATGAGAAAGTGTATTTAGGTTTCTTCTCTTGTGGACTCATGAGTTAAGGATGGTTTAAAACTCATTTTTCTAACCCCAGCCTGAGACTGAATCCCATAAGAACACAGCATAGGGACAGAGAGAGAGAGAGAACAACACAGAGAAATGTACAGAGAAAGAGAGGGAGACAGAATGAGAAGGAAAAGGCAGAAGAAAGAAGAAAAGGCAGGCACAAGCAGGAGGGGAAGACAGAGACAGAGGGACAGAGCAAGTCTAGATGGCATTGTTCAAACCCTACTAAGAGCCATGTCTGAAGCCAGAATTTCTGGTAACCGAACCCATTTATTTTCTGTCACACACTGCTGAAAAAGATCCTACTAATATAACATGTGAGAAGCAAGTTGGTCAAACACTACATTCAGGAAATTCATTGGGATATATACTGGGAAAGCCCTTTCCAAAGGCTTATTTAAAATATAAATCCATTTGAGTAAACTAAAAATACATTCACTGAAGTTGGCTTCTTGTACATAAAATGACCGGAACTGGCAGGGAGCTACTATGGACGGTGGTTACCTCTAGGATTTTCAGCTGTGGAGATGCAGAGGGCGAATGGAGACCTTTTTGTGTTCTGCTTGTAAACTGATAGCATTTTTTTTCTTTTACAATGCCCAGGTTACTACTGTCATGCTTGTCAAAAACTGTGATGATTAGAAAAGAGGCAGGTGCTGTGGGTCAGGTGGAAGGTCATGACCTGGGGTGGGACTAAGGAAGATGGATGGGAGGGTCAAGGAGAGGCGAGGGTCCTGACTCTAGGAGATGATGAGGGCCTCCACCAGGGGTAAATCCAGGGCATCCTGTGAGAAAGCAGAGGGGACACGTTGGCCAGAAAGATGTCTGTGCTCTCTGCCTTGTTCAACCCTCAGAGGGAACTCCTAGCCTAATGTCAGAATGTTGTCAGTACTTGAGAATGTGCTGGTCTAAGGAGCACTTTCAGCCAAAGGCTATCATAGATACTCCTCCGTTTAAGAAGTGTCAACATCCAGCAAAGGCAAAACTGAAATTTAAAACTTATACTTTAGAAGTTAGTAAGAGTGATGTCTCCCAAGCCCAGTCCAACTGATTATCGAGTCTCGCCAGGACCACTCCCAACTACCCCCCCCACCCCGCCCATATAACTGTTGTTAATGGTTTGGTGCACTTTCATTCGTACTCAATCTCTCTCTTTCCGTCTCTGCCCATCTCAAACTCACTCATGTACACATAGATATAAATATCTCTATAATTATTTTACAAAAGTGGAATTATTCTGGATATTGAAATCTGATGCCTGTTGTTTTTTGTTTTTGTGTTTGTTTTTTCCAAACAACACACTAGTGATCTCTTTCTGGGACAACACATGTAACTATTTCCCATGATTTCTAGTGGCTGGATTAAAACCAGTACCCTATGACAGATACTTGGTTTTAATCCACCACAGAACCTTAGGTTCAAAATAATCAACTGTACTATAATGCTTTTAATGCAGTTTTCTGGTTTCCCATGACCCTTACTATATGATGCATGTAGTTTAATTATGCTTCCGAAATGATCTTTAACAAGACAATAAACTTTCATTAATAGGATTCAATTCTCAAAGCACCAGGAAACACAGTGGCTGGAGCATTGCAGTTGGGAAAAAGCATTTTATAATATTAGTGGAGTCCTACATCTTGCTTTGACCCAAAGGTCTGCCATCCGGGTGGAATTAAGAATCACAGTGAGTGTTCTTGCCTGGGAAGCACTGCCCTAGATCAGTTGTCCCCACAGACCCATGGCAGCTCAAGAGGGGAAGAAACATCTTGCCAGGAATCACATCTCACTGACACACCCCCTCTGTGCTTTGGCTCAGCTCAGTCCAGCCCAGCTCAACTGTCAGGCTGGGAGGGACACAGAAAAACAGAAGCTAGATGATAAATAAAAGCATACTCTTCCAGGCGAAGATACTGTCCAGGGTGGACCTTCCCCCAATGAGACTGTCGTCGTAGGGACAGGAGATGTGAGAGACAATAGGCAAATGTCCCAGGCTCCCTGAGGAAAATAAACCAAACGAAACCATCTGACTCCCTCTTATTTATGGCAGCAGAGGTTTTGACGTCCCCTATCAGAGAAAGAACTGGAACTAATGGTGGCACAAAAAGAGAATTTTTGAACGAATTCCCTCAAAAGGAGAGTGTACTGAACACACTCATTTGTTGAACAGTGTTTACCAAATACCTAAATCAGTATTTATGTAATTGCTGGTCAATTGTTAATTTCCCCATTAAAAAGGGGGGGGGAGTTCCCTGAGGGTGGGGCCCTACCTTATTCATATCCTTGCACTTTCTCCCCTCAGGGGAGATAGTCTATATATGAGTGGGATATAAGAAATAAAACGAATGAACAAACAAAAGAAAAGAAGCAAAAACCCCTCAGACTCTTAAATACAGAGAACAAGCAGGAAGCTGTCAGAGGGGAAGTGAGGGGTGGGGATGGATAAAATAGATGAAGAAGAATAAGAAGTGCAAACTTCCAGTTATAAAATGGATAAATCACAGAGATGAAAAGTACAGCATAGAGAATATAGTCAATAAAGTTGTAATAACATTGTAGGGTGACAGATGGTCACTACACTTATCGCAGTGAGCATTAAGTAATATATAGAATCGTTGAAGCACTGTGTGTACACCTGAAAGTCATATAACACGGCATGTATTAATTATACTTCAATAAAAAGAATATAAATGCAAAAAAGTTAAAGAATTGATTTAAATCACAACTGCACTACATTTTACAAAGCAGAATTGGTTTGATGGGGTCAGAGACAGCTTCTGGAAGGAGGATAGGATTGAGCTAAAATCTGAAAGGCAGGAAAGGAGGACACAAAGGAGATTTCCAGGCAGAGGGCGAAGCTAAGGTCTGGGGTGGCTGAGCACGGAGCCCTAGATAAAGAAAGAAGACCAAGACAGCTTGCAGCCCAGGGAGTGAGACTGGCGAAGGGTATCAAGTGAGGATGGGGACACAGAGAGGAGACAGATGGCACAAAAGCCTACAGGCCAAGGATCTGTCTTGATCCTCAGTCTGATGACAGCCATTGAAGAGTTTCAGGCAAAGGAACAACAAGATCAGAGTTGCATGGTTGACTTTGGCAATGAGCTCTTGGAAGGGGTGAGCCGATTGGAGAAGGATAAAGTAGATGTAGGGAGAACAATTAGGAGGTTGCAGAGGTGGCTTATGCAAGAGATGACATTAGTTTGGACTAGGATAATAAAGATGGTGAGAAACAGAGTTGGAACTGCTTAGGAAGGAAAATCAGTAAGACTTACTGTTTAAATGCAGGGCTAAGGACAGACCACATTAAGAACAACTACCTGATTCCTGGACAATACATCTGCTGGAGCAGCTATTTATTGAGGAGGTCCAAGTTCCATAAGAAGGATCAGGAGGTGCACAGACAGTTGTAGGAAACTGAAATTATCATGCACCAGCACTGTGGACTGTGCCTAGCCATGCCAATGCTATGCCTTTGATGGACCATCTCACTTAATCCTGACTGCAGTACTATAAAATAGATGCCATTACCCCAGTTTTTAGAGACGAGAAAACTGAGACTCAGAAAACCTTAATAACGTACCACCATTCTTAGAGCTGAACATTGGCAGAGCGGGGATTTGAACCCAAATCTCTACAGTTCTAAAGCAGATGATTCTTAATGACCATTCCACCCTGCTTCATGACAGCTTCTGCCTACTCAGGGAAAACTTCATGATTTCAAAAGAACCTGATAGTTAATCTGGAACTCTGAAGCCAAATCTCTCTAGGGAACCTTCAGTCCTTCCCTTAGGACTGCTCAGAATAAATTTTATGTATCAGGAAGATGATTCTACACGCCCCTCCATTCTTCACTCCCTACTCAGCTCATTTCCTTCCCTTGCTTTTGCCCCAAACTGAAGGTTACCTCCAGGTGCCAGGATCCCCTCAGCTTTGCCTTCTCCAAGTTCCTATAACACTTTCCATCTGGGCACTCATTTTGGCAATGATCACATGCAGGCTAGCCTATAGGATTTCCATGTGTTTTCTATTCCCTGACATTTCATTTCTTCTCATATGAATTTTCATGTATATAGTGACTGTCCTCAAGTCTTTCATGGACTGAAGTCAGATTGTTTGTAAATATGCTAATAAATGCAAATTTCAAACTATGACTGTGGGTCTGGCTGCCAACCAACAGCTCAGATTTACCAATGTCACTGTCTATAGCTAGAGAGTCTCATCATATGTGCATTTAACTTCAGCACATTCTACTATGTATTCTTGGTAGAGAAAGAGAAAGAGCTCACACAATTTAAACAGAGCTGGCCATTACACTTGCCATTCCCATCAATAAGCACCTGTCCCAAGGGATAGGAGATGAATCCGCTGTTCCTGCAGATGGTTTCAGGCCCTAAGGACTTTCCCCAGAGTGTTTGTCTCTGGACAGACTCTGACTTTCGTGTTTAAAGACACATATTTTGAATACATCACAATCTCTAATTTTCCTATCCCCCAATGAAAGAAACAGTGACCTATCCCTAAACCAGAGGAAAAACTGAGTCTGTTGAACTCTTCCAGAGACAGGAAAAATTTGCCCCTGCTCATTCTGATAACACATGACTTGCACATCACACTTTCTTTTGGGAACTACCCCTAAAATACAAATACCTGAGTAATCCCCTGAGATTTAAATACCTGTAATCCCCTGAGCTTTAAATTGCACTCTGCTTTTACTGAATACAAACGTGCAGGAGCTGGAAAATAAAAAGTCCTAATGCAACTGATAAATGCACATCTCAAACAAATAAGGCAAAGATGGAAATCGTTAAGCCTCCTGAAGTCAAATGTGAAGGAAAAAATACAATTTGCATGCTAGCCCCACATCCCCAAACAAGCAATCATTGGGGATTTTATAATTAAATTTTTGGAAAAGATTTTCCAAGTTGCATGCACATAAATCATGATACAGACACATTTTGGGGGAGGAGGTCATGTTTAAACATCAGACTATCATTTTGAACCAGCCCTGCTGCCTGTGGGCTGGTGGATTGATTCTTACTCCCTCCAAGTTTTGAGCACACCATAAGTATAAAATGTAGAGCTCTACAGTAGACCTGATAGTCGCTACCTGTCACTGTCTAGATTGTGAGTTCCCTGCAGGCAAGTTCTAAGCCTTACAAACCTCTGTGTCTGTAGGACTTGAGAGAGGAGGGCCTAAAATGGAGCCCTCTGCAGAGACTGGAGAGTGGGGGAACCAGTAAGTAGCCAGAGCTATCTCTCTGAGTTTCATCGCTTCTAATGAACCAGGGTAGAAAGGAAGGTGTGGTCCAATAGCCATCAGGTCCTTGCTCGCAGCAGGGAGCACCGCTGTTCCCATTGCTCTGCCCTTACCGATCCAGAGAAATGCAGCACAGGTGAAAAATTGATGCTGTTGTGAGTAGGACGTCTAGAGATGTCCGGACGAGGCAAAACATCTCCCCATAAATCCAGATGTCTTGAAC
The DNA here is from genome assembly GCA_004023965.1 of Spilogale gracilis. NCBI lineage: Eukaryota > Metazoa > Chordata > Mammalia > Carnivora > Mephitidae > Spilogale > Spilogale gracilis. Next base: position 42,803 of record PITA01003533.1, read on the forward strand.
CAGCTCAATGGCACCAAAGGGCATCACCAGCACCGAAACCAACAGATCGACGAAGGCGAGAGATACAATAAAATAATTGGTTTTTATTTTCCTGTGAGTGAAAGCAGGGGAAGGGACAAAGGAAAAGGGGGAGAAAGGAGCGAGAAAGAAAAAAGGGGGAAAGAGGAACAAAGAAAGAAGGGAGAGAGAGACAAAGGAAAGAAAAGTCAACTGTGCAATGCATTCTGTGAAATTCCCTTTTCCTCTGTCACACAGCATGAACCGTCCAGCCACCCCTGACTTCTCCAGACCCCTTTGCACCTAAATCCTTCCCATCTTCTTCCCTGAGGCCACGAAGGCCTGATTTGAGACCCCATGCATGGATCCCCTCCTAAGCGCCTAAGGAGGAGGAGGCCGCCCTCTCTCCCCACCTGCCCTTCCCTTCAGGCCATGGCTTTTTATTCTCAGGGGACCTGTCCAAAGGGCCTTCCTCACAAATAATGTCAAATTCCACTGTTTTCCACTCTGAGACTGACTATTGTGTGCCTCACATCTGTGACACGGGTCAGAATTGTGCTTTTATCCTTTCTTTGTGTCCTCCCTGGATTCGTGCATGCCTTGTTAGAGCAGAAGGCCGCAGGTCAGGCAGGACTGCCTCCGTTATCCCCCTTTATGGTCTGGATGCTCTTGATCCAGGCTGAACCCTAGAATCACTTGGTGAATTTTTATAAATACCCATGCCCTTGTCTCTCCCCAGGTCAATTAGTTCAGAGGCTTTGGGTGATTAACCTACCGCACCCCTAAGGGTTTCAGATAAAATAGAGGACTCCCAGTTAAATTTCAATTTCAAATAAAGAATAAATATTTAGTATAATTATGTTCTAAATATTACATGGGACATAAATATACTAAACATGGGCAATTTTCAAAATGTCTTCAGGTGATTTTAATTGCAGCTGGGTTGAGACTCATGAGGTGGAAAGAGCAGAAGACACAGGTTTAAATTCTAGATCAGTCACTGGGCAGCCATCCCTTTTCTGAACCACTGATAAAGTGGGGAGGTTAGATTAGATGTGCCTTCAACAGTTGTGTGTGTGTGTGTGTGTGTGTGTGTGTGTGTGTGTATCACACCTATTACCGGCCCCCTGCTAAAACTCAAAGTTGAACATGGGAAAAAAGACAGGACAGGGATGACTATAAGTGCTTACATTGGTTATGTTAGTTACGGGAACATATGTCATCTATTGCTTGCTCTATTTCACAATATAATTTCCCTTTCATAATTACAATTGTAATGGAATTCATAGGACAGACCCCAAGTGTCCAGGGAAGAGCCTAGACGTCTACCCCGGTTTCCTCCTGAGGTCTTGTCCTGCTACTCACCTGAGCTGCCTGTCCCTGCACACAGCCACCATCACCAGCAGGTTCCCCAAGATGGCCATCAGGATAACCGCTGAGACAAACGTGAGCAGCACGACCTTCTCCACTGACCCAAAACCCTCCTTGGAACTGGAAGACACACATGCATACAGGTGTGCGCATGCACACACACACACACACACAGAATTAAAGGAAACTCTGAGACATGGGAAAGTAAATTAATTTTTTCCCTCACTTATATTCAGGAGGGGAACTTTAGCTGTTACACATTTATTGTGTTACAGCTGTAACACACATTTATTGTGCCCTCAGTGTATGCCAATGTCTGCACCTGTCACTTTACAGGTTATCGTAGTTAACTCCTACATAATGGGGAGGAGTCTCAGAGAGGGGAATTAACTACTCTAAAACTGCAGTTATTCTCCATCAGAGAGCTTGTGTCTTTCCTTCAGAGCACTTACCTCAGCTTGTGCTCAGAAATCAAGTTGGTTGATTCTTATTTTATGCATGTCCCCAGCTAGAATGTAAGCTCCCTGAGGCAGAGCCCTTGTCTGTTCTATCCACTGATCAATTCAATTACAATAATGTATCACTCTCATTTGCCCGATGAAGGAGAGACGGTCTTGGGTGAATGAATGCCAGTAACTTGAACCAGGGTCTGCATGAAAACAAGGGTCACCCTGTCTCCAGAGCCCTATCCTCCCCATGATGAAGCTGCTAAGGGAGAGGTCATGGCTTGAAGACTGTTCTAACAAAGTTGACCTGAAAAAGCGATCTCTGATTCTGGAAAGTCCATCACAAAGACAGCAGCCAATCAATATGCTCAGGGACTCCTTTCAGGGCCCTGAATTCTATCTCTTTTGGTGTCCAACATCATAGCTCAAATCTGCGTTCTTGTCAATTTCAGCATCTGGTTTGGTCCTATAAACCCTGCTTTCCTAGCACAAACTCAGTATATTGTTTTATTGATTTGGAAACAAGTGTCCCCATCAATGAAAGCATAGAATCTGCAGGTTATTAAGAAGCTATAATAAAAAGTTTTATTTTTAATAGTGTCATAAAATTTTCCTTTTTAATGAAGTTTCAAAGGATGTTAAAACTTCCAGACCCAAACCCTATATTATGATATGGAGAAACAGAGGTCCAGAGGGGAGAACTGAATTGTCAAAGTATATTAGTGTCTGGTCTAGAAGAAGCTGCTTGTCCTGTGAGCTCACCACTGGGAACACAGGGTCCCAAGATATAAGAAACAGCTGTCTTTACTGAGCTACTTTGACTGAAAGCCAAGATGGCTGCTGGTCCCAAATAGCAGCAGCCCACCACGTTCTAGCCCTGGCCTCACCCCAAATTTTTTCCATTGGGCATGAACATCAAGGTGCCAGTTGGAATAAGGAACCAGCATTGCAATGGTTGGAAAGCCAGCAAGTTCCTCTACTCTGCTGACAAATATTTTGATTGACTGAAGCTGTATGGCTAAGAGTTCAGGAAAAGAAATTCAACTTATGTTCATCCAAATCACTCTTCCACATTTAAATTCCAACTACCAACATGTTTCAAATATAGGACAGGGAAGATTTATTTTAGGAGGAAAAGTTTTCAGGAGGGTGATATGGCTACCCCAAACTAATCTGACCTTGGGCCATGTGAATGCAGGTAAAGTGTCTAACAAAGGAGGTGACACTGGTGGGCTTCCTGTCCTTCTCAGAGGCTCTGAACAGAAAGCCCTTCTGCAACATGCCGGCCCTCCTGCTCAAAGTCTCTATACTTGCTGTGCCTTCCTCCTGGAATGTTTCTTCAGTGGTTGGCTTCTTCTTATCCTTCAGGTCTCAGATTAAAATTAACCCCCATTTACTGTGCCACAACCAAAAACCATTGTGCATTTTCTTTATAGTATTTGTTATCTGAAATGCCTTTTGTTGTTGATTATTGTCTGTGTGCCACTCCCACAGAATGACTTTGGTTCTCTTTTTCACTGCAATTCCCAGATCCTAGCACAGTGTGTAATCTGTAATCTGTGTGTACAGGTATGTGTAGCACATGGGAAGTACTCAATTATCTCTTAATTTAGTGAAAGAAAGACAATGTATTCATAACAGTGAGGCTTATTCGTCAATGTCTTTGAAGACTGGCTGAAGGTACAGAGGTTTTACCTAGAGAAGAGAAGACCCACAGAGAAAACACAAAAGCTATTTTTAACTAATTGAAGCCCTGTAATTTGAAATAAGACTAGATTTATGCATTCATTCATTCAATACTATTTTCTGAGCACCTACTCTGCATTAGGCATTGTTACATGTCCTCTAGAAGCAGAGATAACTGCAACAGAGAACAGACAATGAACAGATAAATGAGAAACTATGTGAAGTATCAGCCAGCAATACATACGATGGTAAAAATCTACGAGGGACTGGAGGACAGGACTGCCAGAGGGGGTGAAAGGCTGGCTATTTAATAAGAGTTGTCAGAGAAGGCACAGTGATAAGGTTGTCACAACTGATTTCCTAAAGGCTACGGAAATAAGTGGGACCACTGGTTATGCCGGAAGCAGTGGTTCTCAATTTTGACTACATATTAAGACAAATACCTTATGATTTCACTCACATGTAGAATTTAAAAGACAAAACATAGGGGAAGGGAAGGAGAAAGAAAATAAGATAAAAACAGAGAGGGAAGCAAACTAGAAGAGACTCTTAACTCTAGGGAACAAACTGAGAGTTGCTGGAAGGGAGGTAGGTGGGGGGATAGGGTAACTGGGTGATGGACATTAAGGAGGGCACTTGATGTAATGGGTGTTATACGCAATTGATGAATCACTAAATTCTACCCCTGAAACCAATGTTAACTATAATTGAATTTAAATAAAGCCTTTTTAAAAATCACCTATGGAGCCTTCACAAATGCTGATGTATGGGCTCCAATCTCAAAGACACCAATTTAATTCGTCTGTGTTTCACAGCCTTAATATTGGAATTTTTAAAAGCTCTTGAGTTATTCTTATGTGCAACCAAGGTTGAGATTCACTGCTAGAGAAAGCTATGATTTAGCAACAAACAATAAGAATTTTCTACAACTAGAGATGGTCTACAACATTTTCCTGGTGTTGTTTTGAACTCACCACCTCGGGAGGGAAATGTGTAAGAATACCTAGATGTCAATAAGCTACCACTTCACACTTATTAAGATGGCTATTATAAAAACAAAATGACACAATGTGAGGCAGGAATCTATCAAAATTCTAGGGGAGAACATAGGCAATAACCTCTGTGACACCGGCCACAGCAACTTCTTTCCAAAAGCAAAGGAAACAAAAGCAAAAATGAACTTTTGGGACTTCATCAAAATAAAAAGCTTCTGCACAGCAAAGGAAACAGTCAATAAAACAAAGAAGCAACCCATGGAATGGGAGAAAATATTCACGAATGACACTGCAAAGGGCTGGTATCCAAGATCTATAAAGAACTCCTCAAACTCAACACCCCCAAAAAAGATAATCACATCAAAAAATGGGCAGAAGACATGAACAGACACTTCTCCATAGAAGACATACAAATGGCTCACAGACACATGAAAAAAAGTTCATCATCATTAGCCATCAGGGAAATTCAAATCAAAACCACAATGAGATACCACCTTACACCAGTTACAATGGCCAAAATTAACAGGACAGGAAACAAGTGTCAGAGAGACTGTGGAGAAAGGGGAGCCCTCTTACACTGTTGGTGGGAATACAAGTTGGTGAGCCACTTTGGAAAACAGTGTGGAGATTCCTTTAAAAATTAAAAATAGAGCTACCCTATCATCCTGCAATTGCACTACTGGGTATTTACCCCAAAGATACAGATGTAGTGAAAAGAAGGGCCATATGTACTACAATGTTCATAGCAGCAATGGTCACATTCACCAAACTATGGAAAGAACCAAGGTGCCCTTTAATAGATGAATAGATGAAGAAAATATGGTCCATATATACAATGGAATATTACACCTCCATCAGAAAGGATAAATACCCAACTTTTGTAGCAACATGGACAGGATTGGAGGAGAATATGCTGAATGAAATAAGCCAAGCAGAAAAAGTCAAGTATCATATGATTTCACTTACTTGTGGAGCATAAGGAGTAACATGGAGGACAGTAGAAAGAAAGGAAATGTAAACTGGGGTAAATCAGAGAGGGAGATGAAGCATGAAAGACTTGGACTCTGAGAAACAAACTGAGGGTTTTGGAAGAGAGTGGAAGGAATAGGTGAGCTTGGTGGTGGGTATTGAGGGCGTGTATTTCATGGAGCACTGGGTGTGCTGCATAAACAATGAATCTTGGAACACTGAAAAAATAAAATAATTATTAAAAAAACAAAATGCAGAAATCAGCAGTGTCAATAATCATGTGGATTCTATGGAATTACGTGTATTTTATCAGAGTAAAAATAAGATTACATGAATGACCATATACCAAAATATCATATAGCGCTCCTGTGTTGGAGGCAGGTTGAACTGGCTGATTTTTGGTTGTTTTCTTGTCTATTGTCAATGATCTGAACATGGATTCTTAGAACATGGATTCTCCGAGCACCTGGGTGGCTCAGTGGGTTAAAGCCTCTGCCTTTGGCTCAGGTCATGATCTCGGGGGCCTGGGATCGAGGCCTGCATCGGGCTCTCTGCTCAGCAGGGAGCTTGCTTCCTAATCTATCTCTGCCTGCCTCTCTGCCTACTTGTGATCTCTCTCTCTCTCTGTCAAATAAATAAATAAAATCTTTAAAAAAAAACCAACATGGATTCTCCATCAACCACACCTCATCATTAGAATCAACTCCCCTGTACTGCATTTCCTCTTGTAGGAGAAAAAGCCAGATTCAAGATACGTGGTGAACACTTCTGGCATCAGAAAATGTACATTTCATATCAAAAGGGTACTGCAGGGTCAGAGAATGCCAAGTTCGTGTTCATTTGTGGCCACCAATTAGGAGCTTAAACTTTAAACTGTAAGTTAAAAGCAAAATTTAAATCATGGAAGGAGCTTTTCTAATTAAATAGAACTGTCCACTGAACTAAATGTAAGTCTAGTAATGATAATTAAAATAAATCAGGAACCATTTAAGCAAAATCCAGGTTACATCCTTGGGTTACCTCTGACAGCCTCCAACCACTTGGTCAACCATGACTCTTCATCTGGCCAAAGAGCTGTCCACCCCACTAAATTGGTTCTTTGACAGTTATTCTTATGATAATTTTTCCTTTCTCTTCTTTTATTTAATATTTATTTATTTTAGGGGAGATGGGGATGGCCAGCGGGAGAGGGCAAGAGAGAATCTCAAGCAGACTCCCCGCTGAGTGCCGAGCCCAACTCAGGGCTTGATCCCATGACCGTGAGATCATAACCCAACCTGAAACCAAGAGTCGGATGCTTAACCGAGCTGTGCCACTCAGGCACCCCTCCTCTCTCTTCTTTTTTGCTTTTGTTCTTGATCTATCAAAAAAGAAACCACAAACTTGTTGGCTCTGTGTACCATTTTCCCTGTTCTTAATAGAAGAAAATGTATGACAATAATTACAGTTAAATTTCCACATAGGTTAGTGTATGTGAAAATAGGTTATAAATGACAAAGCCTAATATAAAGAAGTAATCATTGCTATTACTATCAGAAGTCCATAAAGGAACAATAGCTAAGGAAGTTTTAGGTTTGTTACATCACCCAGAACAATGGTCTCAAGGTCACACACACAAAGAATACACTTTCTTTCTTCTTTTTTTTTTTTTTAAAGATTTTATTTATTTGATAGAGAGAAACACAGCCAGAGAGGGAAAACAAGCAGGGGGAGTGAGAGAGGGAGAAGCAGGCTTCCTGTCAAGCAGGGAGCCCGATGTGGGACTCGATCCCGGGTCTCCGGGATCATGACCTGAGCCGAAGGCAGTCGCTTAACCAACTGAGCCACCCAGGCGCCCCAAGAATACACTTTCTTAAGAGTCAAGAATACTTTTCTCTTTTTTGGCCTTGGTCATGTTAGTAATAGCTATGTAACTTCGAAGAAGTCACTAGCCTTCTCTGAGCCTTAGTTTCTTCAGGGATCAATTGAGAAAATTAGATTAAACCTCTCCTTTATCAAATATGTATTGATTGCCAACTATATGCCAAGCATTGTGCTAAGCACTGGGATACCATGGTAAACAAGGTGACCAAGACCTTCCCTTCACAGAGTTCACATTATTAATAGGCAAAAACAATAAGCAAGTGCATAGCTAAAGAAATATAATTGGTGATCAGTACTTCAAAGTGACACTCTCAAGCTTTAATGTTCATGTGAATCTGCTGGGGATCTTGTTAAATGAAAATTCTGATTCTTTTGGTCTAGGATGGGGGCTGGGGTTCTGCATTTCCCACAAGCATGTAGGCTCACAAAGAGCATCACTGACGCCCATGCTGCTGGTTCATGAATCACACTTGGGATAGTAAAACTACAACAGGCATTGACAGGATAGTGGATAGAGAACAACTGAATTAGAGGGAAACTCTAGGTAATCAGGGAAAATGGGAAGTGACATTTAGCTGGATTCTGATACATGCGGAGAATCCATGAGTCAGAGGAGTCAAGAGAAGAGCAAATGCAAATGTCCTAAGACAGGAAAGACATTCTGTATTCACTATCTTAGGAAGGGAATGAGCAAGGAATAAAGAATCTGGGGTAAGCTCTGAAAAGTAGCCAGTAGCTAGATCCCTCGGGCTTTGTATGCACTGTTGAGAAGTTTCTCTTCTATCAGACAATAAAAGAGAAAGCAATGAAGTGAATTATGTAGAAAAGTGGCTCTGGGGATGCAAATGTGAGAGAAAGATAATAAGCCTGCCAGAGGGTAAAGGAGGACCGTGGCTTGGAGCAGGGTTGTGGCCATGGTGGAATAAAGCTACATTTGGGAAGTCAAGAGATAGGTAAAAACAATAGATCCTGGGATGGATAAGAAGAAATGGAAGTTCCATTTCTAAATTGCTTATCTGAGTAATGCGAAATGTCATGAGATGGGAAAAACATGTTGTGTGAGATAACTATAAGACATTTTAGTGAAGGGGTGCCTGGCTGGCTCAGTAGGAACATACGACTCTTGATTTCAGAGCTCATGAGTTCAAGCCCCACATTGGATGTACTAAAAATCACTTTAAAAATTGTTTTTAAAAGACATTCAGGTGAAGATGTCAAAGATGCAACTCAATATGTGTGTCTAGAGTTCATAAGGGATACCTGGGAAGAAGGTAACTTGGGATTTCTAGCATTCTATGGGATTTAGATCCTGGGGGAGGGATGCAATCACCCAACAAGAGGGCCAGAGGCTTGATAACTCTGATAATCAGGCATGCAGGAGAGGAGAAACCAGCAGAGAAGCATGAGAAAAAATGCCCAGGGATATCTGAGGAACATCAGGTGAGTATGATACTATAGAAGCCAAGAGTGAAGAAAACTGTGAAGTGGGAGGAAAAGTGTCCCTTGCTAGCTCCCCAGAAACACCACGGGACCACTTCTGGGAATGAGGAGAGACCAAGAGGCAGGGTGACTAGAGTAGTTCTTTGTCTTTGTATGTATTAAATCATGCAATAGAATTATATCTGGTCAGCAGGCTCCAGCCCTGGACCTGTGCTCTTCGGAGAATGCGTCTCCTCTTCCATTCCTGGTAAATCCTGGTCAGAAGGGACGCATCTTTCCGAAAAGCAATCCATGTGGGACTGCAGGCAGTTCAGAATACTCCCTATGCAAGGCTTCCTTCAGCCATCCTGTTCATCCCTCCATGGTTCTCTGAAACAACTGCAGGTAAATTAGATAAGACAGTGTTTCCTTGCCAATCAACAGTCGGCACAAAGGATACTAAGGTACTCTGACTTAAAAGAGAGGCCCAGACTAAAATTGGATTTTTTTTTTTTTTAGTGTGGATTTTATTAACCTTAAATGTAAGGTCCTTGGTGTTTTTAATAAAGATGAAAGGTTGGGTATTGACCAAGGCAACCTTAACTTTCTGCTCAGCTTGTCTCGGCTTTAGACAGACTTCCTACTCTAGGTTCCGGCCTCCCTTTTCTTAGAGTATTTGCTTTAATTTTTTTAATTGAAATACAGTTGACATACAATATTATATTAGTCTTAGGGGTACCACATCATGATTCAACATTTATGTACATTATGAAATGCTCACCACCGTTAGTTACAATCTGTTACCATATAAAATTATTGCAATATTATTGACTATATTCCTTATGCTGTACTTTACATGCCTGTGACTTACTTATTTTTTAATTGGAATTCTGTACTTCTTAAACCTCTTCAATTATTTCACCCCCTCTTCCCTCCCCTGCTCTGGCAACCACCAGTTTGTTCTATGAGTCTGCTTCTGATTTGGCTTCTTTGTTCATTTATTCTGTATTTCAGATTCCACATACAAATCATATGGTATTTGTCCTTCTTGGGCTGACTTATTTCACTTAGCATAATACCCTCTAGGTCCATCCATGTTGTCGCAAATGGCAGTATTTTATTCTTTTTATGGTTGAGTAATATTCCACGCCTTGTCTATGTCACATCTTCTTTGTCCATTCACCCCTCCATGAACACAGTTTGCTTCCCTATCTTGGCTATTATAGATAAGGGTGCAATAAACACAGAGGGACATGCATCTTTTCAAATTAGTGTGTTCATTTTCTTTGAGTAAATACATACAAGTGAAATTATTGGATCACACGGTATTTCTATGAGGATCCTCCATACTGTTTTGCATAGTGCCCGCACTAATTTACATCCCCATCAAGAGCACACAAGGGTTCCCCTTTCTCTACAAGCTCACCAGCCCTTGTTATTTCTTGTCTTTTTGATATTAGCCATTCTGACAGGTGTGATCTTGAAGGATTTACTTTAGAAAACTTGTAAATTCTTTCTCTGGCCCTCTGGGATAGAAATATTTTTTAAAAGCCTCTTTCCAATTTTACAAGCTACAGCTCTCTTTGTCACGGACCTGGCAGCCATCCCTTTGAAATGTTATCATTAAGGAAGACAGAGCTCCTACCTCCCAGTTTCTGTGTGAGGGTAGGAGCCTAACTTCCATGGACACATTGCTCCAAATTGTAAAGCTACCTCCTGTTTTCCTTTGGGTAGGGCCAAGTCGCAGACACAGATGGCCTGGGAGCCCCACCCCCCACTCCATTCCTGGAAACCACTCCTGTCCTCTGTTTCAGCGAAATTGAGTTCAGACTGCATTCTGGTTTCTCTCCCCAACAGCAACAGCCTTGAAAAACTCGTCCTTATCTGTTTAATTTTGTCCAGTGCAATTTTTGCGTTGACAGTATACATCATTTTTACAACTAATTGTGTCACGTGTGTACTGTCTTCATTAATCAGTTGCCATGAACAAAACCCATGACAGTTAGAACACATACAGGAGGCTTAAGCTCAGATAATTTTTGTGTTGGCAATATTTTTTATGCAAATTAATTTTTAAATGCCTTTTTAGGTAAAGTAAAAATAGTAGATATCATGGGTATGTTAACTGTTTTCCTCTATACCAATAACTTCAGAAATATTGTAACTATAACCTTTTTAAAGCATACGTCATTTTCTAGGACACCTGGGTGGCTCAGTCGGTTAAGTGTCTGCCTTCAGCTCAGGTCATGATCCCAGGGTCCTGGGAGAGAGTTCTGTATCGGGCTCCTTGCTCAGTGGGGAGTCTGCTTCTCCCTCTCCCTCTCCTCCTACTGTGCTCTCTCTCTGTCTCTCTCTCTTACAAATAATAAAACCTTAAAAAAAAAAAAAGCATACATAATTTCCTTTAAATATATGCACTTATTCTCTGGGTTTCTTGAGAGCCTAATGTTCGAACAATGGCCAGACTCCAACCAGTCCAGAAAGGTCAGGCCTATTCAATGACAGACAACCTCTTTATGTTTTCCCTCAAGACCAACCACAGGAAGACAAATATGCCCCCCAAATCGATTACATGAGAGGCTCCCCTTCTTGTTAGCTCACCTCTCACTTCCCCATGCCAACAATCTCCAATCAGAGAACGCCTAAAGCCCTGTTGTTTTCACTGTATGCTTTTCGACTCTCAAGCCTGATTGAGTCCTTGCAAACTACAAGTGATGATGGCTGGCCCCCCAACCCCTTTCTGGAGCCTCTGCAGAATGCCCCTGTTCCCACTCATGTAGTCTTCATTTATTCCCATGTTCTAGATGTGTTCTAGGTGTTCCACAGACTTGGAATCCTATTATTTTCAAATACTCTGGGGGAGTATTTCTTATTATTTGCTTTATGTTAATATGAGCTCTTAATGGTGAATTTTCAGGTCTTCCAGCTAGATTTTTTTTTAAGTATTTTTTTCCTTAAAATTTTTTTTCTTTTACAGAAAGACTAAATAATATAATTCATATAAAATAGTTCCATCATAAAAGCATCAGAGCATAGTGCTCCAAAATCACCAGGGAGTATCAAAGCTTGGTTAAAACCCAGATTGCTGGGTCCACCTACACAATTTCTAATTCAGTACATCTGGAATGGTGTCCCAAATCTGCATTTCTAACAAGTTCCTGGGTGATGCTGATGCTGTGGGGTGTGGAGACCACACTTTGGAGACCACTGACCTATAGCACTGAAACCGGATGCCCTTTACCCTGCCCACATTTCTCCACTGCAAGTTACTTTGTTTTGCTCCTAGGGGTGAAACTTCTGCTCGCAAGTGGGGAGATTCTGACATTGATTTATTGAGCACCAACTCTATGGCAAACAGTGCACTAGGGAGGTTTTCAATACTGCCTCATTTTATCCTCACAGTTACCATGTAATCTAGTATCATGATGTTCTTTGTCAGAAGAGACTGGTGCTCAGTGTGGTCGGGAAACTTGAGATCCTAAAGCTATCAAGTGGTACATGTGGGACTTAAACCTACACACTCTGAGTGCAAGCCCAGTGCTCTTCCCACCAGATTTTAAACATGCTCATTGGAAATTGATTAAAATTCTTAAAAAAAAAAAAACCTGCTATAGTTTTACTTTTTGTCTACAAAGTTAATATCCAACATGGTGATGATGACCTCTAATATACCTTGTGAAAATACGCTGGCTAGAGAAAATGGGAGGGATAAAAAATGTTTCCCAGGAAAAGTTTGCGCAAAATGAAGTTTCTACGCAATTCTAAAACAAAGAAAGAAACAAACAAAAAACACCTCCTTTTGTTTTTGAAGACCCTGCAAAGAAGTGGGACATGGTGGTGGTTGGTACACAGCTGATGAATGAAGGTCAGGTATTTTTCAAATGCAAGCTTGCGGAGGAAAATTCTAATAGCAAGCTTTTTAAATTTTTTTTAATTCCTAAGTTTTGCTTTTTATTTTTTAAATTTTTAAATATATATTATTTTATTTTTTCAGTGTTCCAAGATTCATTGTTTATGCCCCACACCCAGTGCTCCATGCAATACATGCCCTCAGTACCCACCACCAGGCTCTCCCATCCCCTCACCCTTTTAATAGGCTCTTCCGAGGTCCTCAAAGATCACACATATGGGGCATGAGAAAAACTTCAAAGCCTTAAAAGGCTCTGTCTGTAGAGAGTATAATGGGAGTTCAAAGCTGCAAGGAATACAAAGGCTATCAGGATCAAAGACACCGTGTTCCCAGGCCAAGCCTGAAAGCAAAGCCAGGCCAGGACTGAGGTGACAAGGTGAGACCTACATTTGGGAAGATTCTCACTCTTGCACAGTGTGTTAACTATGGGGCTTCCATTCTTTTTGGAAATAATATGCTGAATGACAGCACCAGTAAATTATACCTAGGAGGTGAATCTCACTCTAAAAAAATCCATTCTTCCCCAAATTGGAACTGAGAAAACAGCTTAAGACATTTTTTTTCTTTACAATATCTATATTTTTATCTATATGCAAATTCAGTGTAAGGTGTCTGGTCTATTTTGCAAACACCTCTTGCCCACAGTTGCTGAGGGTCCCTAATGCCAATCAGATCCAGAAATGTGTTCCTTTGGAAGAAGATGAGTGGCATGTGTTCCATATTTGGCTGATCATTCCCTTGAAATTATTTTGTGGTCATAATAAATCCAGCCCAGGGGGGGGAAAAATGTGGGCCACATGAGGCCTCTCCCCTGTAGTTAATCATTTACCCTGAGGATAAGGGCTCAAGGAAAAGCGGAATTTCCCATGCTCTGATAACAAGCTGCTCCGTATCTCCCGGCTATTGTTGGCCCCTTGTCACTTGGCCCAGCTGCTAATGAAGCCTGCTCTGCATATTTTGCCAGGGTCCAGGTTCACTGTTGCTTAGTGGTCTGATTTCTCACCTACCTCTGCTCTGACACTGTACAACCTATCTGCTCAAGATGAAAAGAGACACTGCTTGGCGTTGCTCTACTATGGGGACAGCCATGCAATGGCCAGTGGGCCAAATCCAGGCCTCTGGCTATATTCGTAAATAAAATTTCATTAGAATGTGAGCACACTCAATCACTGATGCATTTTCTATGGCTGCTTTCCACAACAAAGGCAGAGTTGATGAATTATGATGGAGACTAAGCTGAAACGACTTATTAGGATCCTTTCTGAAATGAATTTGATGACCCCTGCTCTTCTCTAACCCAAAATGAATTTGGCCTAAAGAAGAATATGATACGGAGACCCTAGGATCTATGAGAACCTATTAAAAGGAACCTATTTCACTGGGAGTCATTCATTCCTCTGGTTTTTTCACTAAGCGGAAAGAAGCATCCTTCTACTTGACCACGCCAGAAACCAGGCATCTGACTCCATTTCTCCTCCTTGACCGAAGCTGCCACCTACTTTGAGTAGCTCTTAAAACTCCTCTCTCCTCTCCAGTCCATCATCAAAACCCTAATGAAGGCCCTTCCATTATCTTTGCAGAGACTACTACAACCAGTCATGTCTCACTGCCTGCTGCATCTTCAATTATCAGTCTATAATTGAACTCTTCTTGGTCCTCACCTTCACACCACTCATCTCAAGAAGAAGCCTATTTTCCCATCGCTTGGGCCACATCTCTTAGAGTAATTCTCAGTAAGCTTCCTTTTCTCATATCTCACACACATCAGCAAACCCTGGTACCTCTACCTTAAAAATGTCTCCAGCTTCAGACCTTTTCCCCGCTCTTTAGGCTATTGCTAGTTTAAACCACATCATGCCTCACTTGGGTGATGGCAAAGGCCTCCCACTGTTTTCTGTATACAATCCATTCTTCACCCAGTGGACAGTGTGAGCTTTGTAAAACGTTTTGGTTGGAACATGTCACTTCCCTAATCACCGCCCTTGAGATGGCTTTCATGACCCTCAAAGTATTACCCAGAACACTTACATGGCCTCCACGGTGCCACAAAGCTGGCGCTTGGCTGTTGTATGGTCTCCACCTTTACCCTATTCTCCTTTTCTTATGCTGTTCCAGCTATAAAGGCTTCCTCATTATTCCCAGAAGGAGCTAAGTGGGCTCCAAACTCAGGGTCTCTCATTGGGTGCTGCCTCCATCTGGATCTCTCTAGCCCAAGGGTTCAAAACTACTCACTTCCTCATTCAAATCTCTGCTCAGATTTACCTCTGAAGAGATGGCCTTCCTGCCACCAGATTTAACACAAGACGTCTCCTCTCACTCTCTAGTACCCTCTCTTTCATGATTGATCTTCACAGTGATTAGCTAGTATGTCCTCCTATAATACACCAGAATGTCTTGAATGTAATCCCACTGACTTGGTCTGTTACAGTCACTGATGGCATTTCTAGCCCCTAAAACAGTGCCTGGCACATACAAGTACTCAGAAATATGGGAATAAATGAACAATTGGATGAATAAAGCAATGAGTCACCTTTTAATTGGTCATCTGCCTTGACTCTTCCCAACCATTAGCAGCACTGAAGTTAAAATGTGTCACTTCGTTTTTTCCAGAAGGAACTGACTCATGTCCCCATGTTTGTCCAGAATCTTGTAATGTCCTCCCCCATTGCAATGTCTGTAAAATATCAAATTTGACCTGATTTAACCTGGGCTTTACCTAGTTCTCCATCTCCATTTCTGACACTACTCCATAACCAGCTCTAGCAGAGAGAAATGCCAAATCCCTATGAGAGGAGGTGGGACACACTTGTTGTCCCCTTCTTCTCCCTCTCCTTCTTTCCCCAGCAAGCCCTTGAATGTCCTTTGGGGCTCAGTTAAACATCTTCCTCTCTGGGAAGCTCCAAGAACTTCCTCTTCCTATATATTTTATAGCACCTATAAGTACATATCATAGCTTCTAGCACACTCATTCTATTTTAATTATTTACTTAAATATGCATGCCATCTTACTTATTTAATTATTTACTTAAATATATGCCTGGGTGGCTCAGAGGGTTAAGTCTCTGCTTCGGCTCAGGTCATGATCTCAGGGTCCTGGGATCAAGTCCCATATCGGGATCACTACTCAGCAGGGAGCCTGCTTCCCCCTCTTTCTCTGCCTGCCTCTCTATTTGTGATCTCTCTGTCAAATAAATAAAATCTTAAAATATGTACATATATATATATATATATATGCCATCTCAACCATACTGTCTTATTCACTTTTGTACCTTCAGAACCTAGCACAACAAATACATATTAGACAAGTTAAAAATATGTGTAAGTTAACCCATGTCAGAAAGATGCTCAAGCCCTAGCAATCAACATAACAGTGTGGTTTTTTTGGTTTGTTTTTCTTTCTTTGACTCAGTATTTCTACTTAAGCTGTATCTAAACCAATATCCGAGTCAGATGTATTAGAGCCACCAATTATCTCTTTGAGTTACATCTTATATAATTGTTGATGCCATATGCAGGCTGTCAATAATTAGTTTCAGAATATCAGAATATCAGAAGCCTTTCCCACATACTCTGAAGGTTGACAGTGCTTTTAAATCCATTTTCTCATCATCTGCTGGGAACTGGGGTTGTTGTTGTGAGGATTAATTAAGGAAACACGTGTAAAACACTCAGACTATTGCCTGGCATTTACTATATGCTCAATAGATGCTATTATTATTCATCTTTTCTGTTTATTTCAAATACACACACAACATTCACACGTGTCCTGGCCTTCTAACTCATAACATAACCAGACACTGGTCATTATGACAGCATGTTGTAATGTGGCTGGGAGATTTTGAAATAACAACTAAAAATACAGTCCAGAGGAAAGAGATAATGGTAAGAACACACTGGAATTTTTCCAGATACAGCTAGGAGGAAAGCAAATGCAATAAAGCAGAGAATGTGTTGAAAGTTCACAGGAGTGGAGATGGAGTTTGGAGGGTGGCGTGCAAATGTAAGAACTCGGGGGCCCACCAAGCCATCACAAGTCTGCGGAATGAAGGGATCTAATATCTTGATGGGGCACAGGGTTTTGAAGAGAAAGCTCCGCATTCAAGTTTATGGTCATGTGCACACCTACTCACACCTACACGCCCTGTTAGGTACAGAATCCATAAGAGCAAGCTTGGGAGTGATGGGAATAGGGGAAGGCAGGTGGAGAGTAACTGCAGAGTCACCTGGATTCTCTACCTGCATGCCAGCAGGCATCCCTAGAACAGAATCATATAAAGTTAAGCTTGCTTAAAGATTACCACTTGACATTCCAACCTGCCAAACTGAAACACTGTACCATAGTCCATAAACATGTGTCCAGACCACGTGTGTGACAAATGGAGAAAGTGCCTTAAAAATTCGTGCTCTGATAATTCCATTTCTAAAAATTCATCCTGAAAAATACATTATTAGAGCTGATCTTAAAAACTTAGGTATATTATGGGAGCACCTGGGTGGCTCAGTCGGTTAAGCATCTGACTCTTGGTTTTGGCTCAGGTCTTGATCTCAGAGTTGTGAGATCGAGCCCAGCATCAGGCTCAGTGCTCAGCATGGAGTCTGCTTGAGACTCTCTGTCTCTCCCTTTCCCTCTGCTCCTCCTCTTATTTCTCTCTCTCTCAAATAAATAAATAAATAAATAAAAGAGATCTTAAAAAAAATACTTGGTACATTATGACTCACAACCATATTGCTTATAATTGGGAACATTGGAAACCTATATGTCTAAATTTGGGTATCAGTTACATAAATAATTTCTTATTTAATATTAAAATAGCCATTGTAGTCCAGGTTTGAAAAGAATATAATAGGGGAAAGTTCTCATAAATATCGTTCAGTGCTAAAAGCAGGTATGACACAGTAAACCACAAATTCAATTTTCTATAAACATGTTATTTTAGGGGCGCCTGGGTGGCTCAGTTGGTTGGACGACTGCCTTCGGCTCAGGTCATGATCCTAGAGACCCAGGATCGAGTCCCACATCGGGCTCCCCGCTCGGCGGGAAGCCTGCTTCTCCTTGTCTCCCTCCCCCTGCTTGTGTTCCCTCTGTAGCTGTATTTCTCTCTGTCAAATAAATCAATAAAATCTTTAAAAACATGTTATTTTACACGTTTTTCTGGACCTATACATTTCTGGGCCCAGAAAAACAACTGTTGAGAGATTAACTTGTGACTCCTGTTAAAATCACACACACACACAGAAAAGAGTAGAAGGAGTAAGTGGTTATCTTCCTCCTCTATCCTAAAGAGATAACTAAAATTTGTGTTTTATCAGCAACATTGGTTATGGGTTTTTCAAGTTGCAGGGCTGAAGGCAGAAGTTTCTGGAACCAGAGCATAATCACCTGCCTTAAAGGCAGAAACAGCCAATTAAGGAATGGGGGAAGTTTCAAGAGCTAAGACATGGAGAAGCCAGAGGTTTGCAGACTCCAAAAACAGCCAGAAGGAACACAGCAGTCCCTCTAGGACTCCTGGACACCAACCACTAGGATCAGAGAGCCTGGGGTCAGGGCTGACATAGAAGCAGCAGGTCCCTTCCAGGGACCCAGGAGAGGCAGACAGCTGTACTGGCAGTGGTGACCACAGAGGACTGGGATGCAAAAGGCCCCACTTGGCCCAGAGAGAAGAAGAGGTACAAAAAATGTCTGAGATTGAATTTCCCCTCCAGAGTCATCTTGAAGGGTTCATTAAATTTGGAGATTAAAAGAAATGGGGCATTTCTTATAGATGAATTTTGCAGAGTAATATCTAAATGCAAACCTGTTAAGTATATGTGAAATACAAACACATAATACATGTACAGTACCTAATATTTATACATGTAATAATCTATAGATTACATTACATATAACCCGTATGTTGAAATTATATACATACATAAGTTATCTCTAGATAATGACACTCTAGAAAAACTCGAATTACCTCCATTTTTTTTTTAAGATTTTACTTATTTATTTGACAGAGAGAAACACAGCTAGAGAGGGAACACAAGCAGGGGGAGTGAGAGAGGGAGAAGCAGGCTTCCCGCCAAGCAGGGAGCCCCATGTGGGGCTCGATCCTGGGACTCGGGATCATGACCTGAGCCGAAGGCAGCCACTTAACGACTGAGCCACCCAGGTGCCCCAGAATTACTTATTTTTCTACCACTTCCAGTTTTCCACATCAAATATGTAATATGTCTCCAATGCCCCAAAGTCATTTTTTTTCAAAACACAGTGCCTATATCTAGCTCTGCTCCTAAAACGCCTTGATCGGTATATTGTTTCAGCAAGTACTGTTTCTCCAGCCAATTATTAAGCTTACTAATTGATGTGCTTAATTTAAAAAGAGGTTAAAGCCTCTGCCTTCGACTCAAGTCACGGTCTCAGGGTCCTGGGATCGAAGCCCGCATGGGAATCTCTGCTCAGCAGGGAGCCTGCTTCCCCCTCTCTCTCTGCTTGCCTCTCTGCCTACTTTTGATCTCTCTCTCTGTCAAATAAATAAATAAAATCTTAAAAAAAAAAGAGTTGTTAATTGTAAATGTAGTTGAAAGCTGTGGGGCTTAAAGGAATTGAGTCTTTCTTAGTGTTTGCCCATGCACCTGAAGCTGCTGTAAAGAAAGAATAACTTTAATACTTTTTCCAAATTTTCCTCCCCTCTTGGTGGATATTTGGATGTCTCCAATTCTCACCTGAATCTGACCACTTCCCACTAGTGGCACCACTAATATTAGTCTAAGTCAGTAACATCTCCAACTTAGTCTCTTGGAAAAAACCTCCCTGGTCTTTGATCCCCAGCTCCTATGGCCTATTTTCAACACACAAGTCAGAGATATAGCCTTGAAACTTAAGCAGACAGTGTGAGCTCCCTGCCCCAAATTCGTCAATGGCTTCCCAGCTCATGAAGTTTCTACCGTGACCACCTCATATAAGCCTTCTATTTTTTCAATATGTCAAGTGCATTCTGACCTTTGCATCCATTGCGGTTTTTTTCCCAGAAACTCACCTGCTGATATTCACTGGGTTTCCTCCTGGCCTTCAGTTAGGTCTCTACTCAAAGCAGCCTCGTCAAAGAGGGCTTTCCTGACCATCCCTACTGATGGAATGTGGGCCAGCATCTCAGATCCTTCCATTGTTTTATTTTCCTTCAGGGCATTTATCTAACAGATGTCTGTTTCTTTGGTGTCTTCTTTTTTTTTTTTAAGATTTTATTTATTTATTTGACAGAGGGATCACAAGTAGGCAGAGAGAAAGAGAGAGAGAGAGAGAGAGAGAGAGAGAGAGAGAGAGGAAGCAGGCTCCCCACTGAGTGGAGAGCTCGACTCGGACCTCAATCCCAGGACCTTGAGATCATGATCTGAGCCGAAGGCAGAGGCTTTAACCCACTGAGCCACCCAGGCGCCCTCTTTGATGTCTTGTGATAGCTTCCCCATCAACAGATTGTAAGCACAGTGGCAGCTGCACTAGGAACAGACCATCCTCCTGCTGACATTGGTGTTAGGTCAACAGTAGCTAGCGCTACGTCACAATGCCTACATCACTCACGTTTCTTCATCCCATCATGAAAACATTCTATCATCTCAGAGCATCACAAGTACAGTAAGATATTTTGAGATAGAAACCACATTCACATAACTTTTATTACAGTAGATTGTTATAACTGTTCTATTTGATTTTTAGTTATTGTTAATCTCCTACTGTGCCTAATGTACAAATTAAACTTTATCATAGGTATGTACTTATAGGAAAAACAGAGTACCTATGAGGTTTGGTCCCATCCGCAATTTAAGACGTACACTGGGGGTCTTTGAATGCATCTCCCTGTTGGTAAAGGAGGATTACTGTGCTCAACAAATACAGGTTGTTAGGAAAATATCATTTAAAATCTTGAGGGATAATTTACTCCCATCAGATTGGGAGAACACTAAGTTTGCAATCATCTGAGATGGTAAGGAGGTACCTAAAGGGCACTCACAGGACTGGTGGAGGGAAGATACACTTTTGTGGATGCTCCTTTGGCCAAATCTTTGAAAATTCTGAATGCATATTTTCCATGTATCTATTCTAGGGAAATGTTTAAATACTTGCTTAGGTGTAGAAGGACGTGCACCTTTGTGTTGTTTGCTAAGAATGAACACCTGGGGCACCTGGGTGGTGCAGTCAGTTGAGCATCGGATCCTTGGTTTCAGCACACGTCCTGATCTCAGGGTCATGGGATTGAGTTCTGCCCTCAGTGTGAAGTCTGCTTAAGATTCTCTCTCCCTTTGCCCCTCCTGCTCATGCTCTCTCTCTCTAAAATAAACAAATGAATCTATTTTTTTTAAAGAATGAACACTTGAAAATAGTATAAATGTCCACCATTCCAGGAATAATTAATTCAATCACAGTTCCTTGATACTCTTAAATGTTATGCAGATGTTAAAAAGAATATGAAGGAATCCACATACATGTAATGAAAAATATGAAGACATGCATTAGGTTGGTAAGCAATGGAACCAGGGCAGGAACTGTGAGATAGGGGCAGGAAGAGGTAGCTATTTTATCAGGAGATTTTGACTGTATTTTATACTTTTAGGTGGGTCACAAGCAAACAAGTATTCTTTCATTTTTCTCAGGAGCTTTGCTATATTTGAGATATTTTATTTTTAAAATGAAAAACATATATGCACTTATATATCCTTTCATACATAAATGATAAAACATAAATAAAATATTAATGAAATAATATCTACCAGACACATGGTTAAATGAAAAAAGTCATAGACAAATACACATGATATTATAAGAGTCGGAAAGAAAATAAAAACAGGGAGAGAAAGAGAGATATATATGTATATATGCAAATTCAGAGGTTGTGGCCATTAGATTGTACAACCAACTATTAATCGCAAATATTTTGGGGGTACCTGGGAGCCTCAGATTGTTAAGTGTCCGATTCTTGATTTGGGGCCAGGTCATGATCTCAGGGTCATGGAATCGAACCTCCTGTCAGTTCTGTGCTAGGGGTGAGTCTGCTTGGGATTCTCTCCCTCTGACCTTCTCCCCCTGCCCCACAAAAAATAAATAAGTAAACAAACAAACAAACAAATAAATAAATACTTTGGGCAGGGAAGTAGAGGGTATTGGGAGACTTTTCTATTTGGGGTATTACTGGAATTTTAAACTACAAGAATATGTTTACATTTTCTTTATTCAACTGGAGAATAAGGAAGTACTACTCCCTCACCCGTGAATCCCAACTTCTCTTGCATTTCTAGCAAACTCACAGCTTTGTCGTTTCACACAAGAAGGTTAAGGTGCTGTTCCTGCCAAACAGGTCATACATGAGAGCACTAATTTGTCTAAGCAGTTGGGCGTGAGCTCTGTTGTAACTAGAAAACAAATAAACTCACTGACTCGTCGATGCCTCCCCAAGGAATGTCAGCTTAGCTACAGGCTTATGTTTGTTTGCTTGTTCATTCAACCATCCCTCCATCTAGCCAGCTGCTTGTATATGCTCTCAACAGAATATTTGAGGTTCTCCTCTATTTCAGTCACGGAGAAGAGAAAGGAGGCATGGCTCCTTCCCTCAGGGAGCTCAGAAGCTACTGGAGTAGATAGACATGAATCCAGTAAGTGCTTGTATGTAAAATTACAGCTGTTGTGGAGGCTTTGACCCTAGTGGGAGATCAGAAAATACTTTCCTGAGGGAGTAATAACTGGGCTGTGATTTGAAGAAGGATCAAAAGTTGACTGAAAAAAGGGAGGGAATGTCAGGGCCCTGGGTTGGACGTGCAGCAGAGAGAATGACACGGTTTCCTTCAGCAGCTGAAAGAAGGCCAGTGTAATGGGAATGCAGGGAACCAGAGAGGCACCATCCATTGAGGCCAACAGGGGCAGATTGGGAGGCAACTGGATGCTGGGCCAAGTATTTAGGTCTTCATCCTGACTTCAGTGGGGCATTGCAAAATATTCTTAGAAGGCTGGCACAGCGGTCATCAGGGTGACCCAATTAGAGTTAAATTTCGACATGTCTGAAATGTAGAGGGACAACTGTAGTTTGTTGTTGGGAGGATTTTTGGTTGTTTGCTGTTTGTTTTTGTTTTTGAGCATGGCCTTTGGCTTTAGTACTTTAAAAGCCTCTTCCTTGCAGGGACATCAGTCAACTTATCTAGAACATGGTTCTAAGAGAGGTGCTGCCCTGTAGAGGCAGGTGGAGAGATCTGTGGGATATTAGGTTGTGGTTATGAGTGAGGAGCCCTAGAGGGGAAGGAAGGGTGACATTACAATATGAGAGACAATCTCTCCTTTAAAAAAAAATCATTCCACCTTTTCCATGATTTTAGAATGTCCTACTAGCCATTTGGGTAAGTGAAAATTTTGTTTATAATTACCTCATCTAGACTTTAACTCCCTTTCCACAAAAGCACAAATGATTTTTTGCATGTTAATTTCTATTCACTCAACGAAGGGAAGATTCTGCTTTCATTTTGTTCAGAGCAAGTACTGTCTACATGTCACCAATGTTGCTCATGGTGCTGGAGTCACCAGCACACCACGCCTGGACTTTGTTGGTACTTGTTGCATTCATGGGGATTTAACACACAAGGGCAAGGGGCTGACTGCTTTATTATACTTTCTACTGTAAACAAGCCTGAGCATTTACAAAATGGAATACATACTCTTTTATCAAAAGCACTCTTTATTGTTTTTTAATATTCCAATTAAGGCATTATGTGGATAATTTGTAAAATCATCTAGATTATACTAATCATGGATTTCATTTTATCATGATCAAGGGGTATTACAAAATAGTTATTTATAACAGGGACAGGGAGGTATGCCTGGATGGTTCAAGTCAGTTAAGCAGCGGGCTCTTGATCTCAGCATTAGTCACAATCTCAGGGTCCTAGGATAAAGCCCCAAATTGGGCTGGGTTCAGCAGGGAGTCTGCTGGAGATTTTTTTCTCTCTCTCTAAAATAAATAAATAAATATTTAAATAATTAAATAATTAAATAATTTGAAAGGGCAGGGTAGTGGTTGATCTGATATGATTGAGAATCACTGATCTTAAAAGGTAAAGTAACTTTCTAGAGCTTCTTGAACTTCAGACGTCTTGCCTCAGATGAATGTACTGAAGTGTTCCTGATTTATCAATCCTGGACATACGCTGTTAAAGATCAATGAATGTCAAAGGTTGGAAATAACAGAGAGCAGACACAGAAGTAGCATACTATTTCTTTATCAAGAAAATTAGAAAGAGCTGCTCTAGCTTCAAGCTTTTCTCATTCACAGCCCAGAAGGATTTTAACAGCTCTAATACACACTTCCACAAAAAGCTGTATTTCATTATTTTATGAATATGTAATTTGACAATATTTGCAAATCAAGTTTGTGGAATTCTGCTTGCATGTGTGTGTGTGTGTGTGTGTGTGTGTGTGTGTGTGTGTGTTTTATTCTCAGAATAATTTATGGAGTAGAAATGTTTCTGTGCAGTAGGAACTGCTGAGAAAGAAAAATTAATTTTGTCGTGGCTTGAAAATAAATGATAGGCTGCAATATGTAAGATAATGTAATATAATGTAATGTGATCTAATGTAATTAGGGTAACCCCTTAGGGCTGACACTGGCAGCCTTCCAATCCTTCAGGCCTCTTTGGCCTCTCAGCTGTAATAATGATGTGGTAAAGAAGAGTTATTACTATCTGAGTGCCACCATGTGCCAGAAGGAATGCTGTTGATGAAGCATTAACTCATTCAATGGTCACTAGTCTATGGAGAGAAGTGTTCCTACTACATACAATTTTCAGAAGAAGAAACTGAGGCACAACCATTTAAACTGATGCTCTCGAAGTCACACTACAACAGTAAGTAGTAAATTCAGGATTTGCACCAAAGTGTCCCTCAGTCCAAAACCTATGATGTACTAAGATGAATGTTCTAAAATGTTAAATAAAATTTAATAACCAGTGGCGTAACTTCTGGAGATTATCTAAAAGTTAAAACAGGTCATCTGGAATACAGATGAAGGTAAATGCTTACTTCTTAAAAAATGTTCTGATGACTGCTTTGAGATCTACAAGCACCTAAACTTGTTCTCTTCCAGTGAGCTTATGTTCCATACATCCTCAGTTACTCACTCCAATGTTTCATCCTTGAACTTCTCATTACAGATAACTCTACCCTCCAACAATTGTACTTCAAATATCTCATTTTCCAACCATTTCCTATCTTTAGAACTCATCCCATTAGCACTCTGACTCCAGCAATGCTCTGACTCTTGCAGGTTATTCAATCCATTGACCCAAACAAAACCTTTTTCACTATCGGTTACCCTTCTCTCCTTGAACAGGGCACACCCTAATCAGGTTATGGGATCTTAAAGATAAGGATACTAAAGTTTCTAGAAAGTCTGAAGATAACCTGAGACTGATCCTGGATAATGATTAACCACAAATACTGAAAAATACCTACACGGGTTAATAAGAATGAAAAAAGGCCTTTGAATTAATCCCTGGTGCCACAAGTAAAGCTGCTGAGAAAGTGGGCAATTCAACCTGGAGGCCAAGGGACCAGAGGTGCTGAGGTAGCTAACTCTAATCTCTGAAACACCAGCAGGTAGCTCTAAAGAGTGTAACTGGATCCGGTGAGGGATAAATATGGGAAAGTACAACTCAACTCAAACTATGAGAAAATACTTTTCTTCTCATTTTATAAATTCAATCCACTTGTATAGTGAAATGCTATATTGAGGTTTTTGAGAATGGCTTCTCAATCACTATGTTAGTCAGAATGGGCTAAATTATACTTTGATAACAACTTCCCATCTTCAGTAGTTTAGAGGAACAAATGTTTATTTTCACTCACAATACATATCCACTGTGGGTAGTCAGGGAGGCTCTGTTCATCACGTTCACTCATGAGACCAAATGATGGAGTAGCCGCCGTTTTAAATGTTGCTAGTTAGCATGCCAGAGGGAGAGAACTCGGGCAGTGGGAGAGTGCACGTGTGTGTCACAAACTGGGAATAAAATGCTACTGCCTGGATGTGACTCATATCACTTCCATTTGACAACTCATTGGCCCGAAATACTCACATGGCACCATCCAGCCATGAGGGAGGTAAGCTACTCAAATCTACCATGTGCCCAGAAGGAGGTGAGCAACATCATGAGCACCACAAGCAGCGCAGTGAGCAGTGGCATTCCTCATGGATCCGGCTAAGACAGTGTGACATTGAAGTATGGTACTTTTCATTCCTGCCCTAATGTCAAGAGCTGCCCTGCAATGCCTCACAATGTAGTCAGCTCCCCAACATCAGAGGGGTACAAGGGAAGGTTAGAAGACTTGTCGAATCCCTCTGTTGTACATCTGAAGCTAAACTTGTGTGTCAACAAGAAAAAAAACACTAAAATGTAGCATTAAGTATAAGAACATTTAATAAATGTCCTATTTTCTTTTTCATTAAAAAAATAGAAAAGGTTAGAAGGCTATAGGTCAATGACACCATAGAGGCTACTCCTTTATCTAATAGACTAGAGGAATGAGAAGAAAGACACAATGCTAAGTTTCTACATGAATCCCTTACTACACCAAAATACACAGAACTTGGCACTGTGGAACCCTTCACCAAGTACAGTCAGACCTTTACAGAGAAAGAACTAGTTCTCAAACCAGTTAAATGGCCCAGCACTGAATTTTATTCAACTAAGTTAAACCCAAACAGGGGCTGACTGTTACTTTCCATCACTGCTTCTCTTTCCCACAAAAAAAGTCAATTACATTATCTCCCTCCCTAAGGACAGACAATGATCAGATCAATCAAAAGGAAAGTGAAGCAAAGGATTTTCATTGGGAGAAACCCTGATAGCAAGGTATGTAGGGCTGCTAAGATTTCTTTATAAAAACCAGAACCTGAGAGCACCTGGGTGGTTCAGTGGGTTGAGCCTCTGCCTTCTGCTCAGGTCATGATCTCAGGGTCCTAGGATCAAGCCCTACATTGGGCCCTCTGCTCAGCAGGGAGCCTGCTTCCTCCTCTCTCTGCCTGCCTCTCTGCCTACTTGTGATCTCTCTCTCTGTGTGTCAAATAAATAAATAAAATCTAAAACAACAATAACAACAAAAACCCAGAACCTGACTAGCAGTGCCCTGTTCCACTACAGACAGAACAGCAAATGGTTAGGAGAGAAAATGATTTGCTATTCACCAGAGCCCATTAGCCACAGACTCATCAGTGATAGATACAACATCTGAGGAAAGGCAAGTATGCATTAGAGGCTTTATCTCTCATACACACACACACACACACACACACACACACACACACACACACACACACCTGAATTCAGCCTTCCAGTTAGCAAAAGCTTTCCTGGCTATTCCTGTTTAATCCACATAATTCAGAGAGATCAAGATTATTATTATAGTCAATACTTTCAGATAAGGAAATTCTGATTCAAAAAGATGAATTCCATTTGCTCACTCTTATCTAAGTCACTCTATATATGTGGTGCCCAGAAAAGCACCTGAATGGGTAAGGTCCAAAACAGACTTTCTAATCCATCAAAGTTGACATAATGGGGAAGGAACCACCTCAATATGCCACCAACACTTCCCCATCACCAGAGCTGATAATGGAATGTTGGGGGACCATGATTCCTGTAACTTATAGAGCTTCTTGCTTTCTCAGGGAAATTACTTATCTTTGACATTCTCTATTAAGTCACATTTCCACCCACCACAGAATTCATTTTATTTTTCATAAATCACCAAGTGACATAAAATAATTTTCTGTGGTTTCTGCTGTTAAAATATCCCCATGGTAGAGCTGATTATAATATCCCAAGAGAAAGAAAGCATGATAGGATAACTAATGAGTTTGTCTACATGAGAGTTAATCATCAGGCATTCTAAAAAATGCACCAAATCATCTGTAGATACAATGGCTGGCTAGCTGATGGAACTGTGGCTCACTGGTCTGGTCAAGAGAAGAGCTTCTGGGTGCATCTCCTCTCTCTTATGCCTTTGTCTGTCTCTTCTCACCAACTTGGAGCCACTACAGGCTCCTCTAAACCTCCAACTCTGGGGTCAGTATTGCCTTTAGTAAAATGAGAGAGAAGTAACTCTTGGTCAAGTACGTAGGGGTCTAATCCTCAACTCAGCCTGCCTGTGACTCCAGTTTGGCTCTCTCTAAACACCAAAGTTGCACAGGAGTTCACCAACTAGATTCCTTTCTTTTCCTGTGTCTCATGTCTGATTTCTTTCTTCTGTCTCCCTCTCTCTTTCTCCCTCTGTCTGTCTCTGTCTCTCTCTTTCTCCCACTTCCTTCTTCTTTCTTAATTACATGGGTACAACATGAACACATTCTTCGTTTAACAAAATTGGATTAGCAATAATTAATCATGGCCATGTGTTGACAGAGATCAGGAACAATGGGGCTTCTTATGAAATGCTGGAAGGAGCACAGCCACGTTGGAGAGGATTTTGACACAACCCAGTAAAGTCAAGTTGTTGACGCCCTACAAACCACTCCTAGGTACAGCACCTAAAGAAATTCACACAGATATCCAAGCTGACCTCATTATTTATGGGACAGTCTTCTGTAACTGCAAAACACTGGAAATTTTCTTTCTAAGTATTCAACAATAGGAGAACCATAAATAAATTATGATCATGGAGTAGTTGCCTAAGTGGGAGGAAAAAAAATTAAACTAAACATGTCACTATTGATACATTTTGCACATATAATGCTGAGTTTAAAAAAAAACAAGTTGTAAAATAATACACGCAGCATATTATTTATGTAAAGTTAAAAACATAAGATATTAATATTTTATTAACATATTAATGATTGATATTATTTGGGAATTCATGCTTATATACTAAAAAGTATAAAGAAATGCACTGGAACAACAGACAGCAAATCCTAAGAGGTAATTATTTCTGTGGGGGTAAATGTGGAGGAGTCCATTTACTTGTCATGCTTTATTTCCTAAGATGGATGATGGTACATGGGAATTTGTTTCATTTGTTCTACTATGTGCTATTTTGTTAGCTTGACCTACTTCATAATAAATTATTTAAAAAAATAAACATTTCAAATAAACCTTAAACTCACCTTGACTACTACCCAATGCCTAACCCCCAACATACTCCACAGGTATCTACTATTATTATTAGTTCTTTTGTACCCAATACATATTGTATTATTTGAACACATGGGTCTTTCTTTTTTATATAAGTGACAACATAACACCTGTACTTTCAATTAACATTACGTCTTGCACATATAAAAGTACATCCCTCACTAACAAGAACACATTTTACTAGATATTTAGCTTTTTTTTATCCAGGAAGAAAGGTATAGTAATGAAGAAAATAGTCTTTGGAGATATGCCAGAGTTCCAGTTGATGTTTAATATTTACTTAGGGTAAGGTATTCAAGTTTTCTGTGTTTCAAGGTTCTCATCTTTGAAACAGAAATAATGTTAAGCCACAGCCTCTTAGGACTTTTTGAGGATTAGATAAAGAAATTCATGTAGAGCACTTAGAAAAGGTCCCGGCACATAACTGGCCCTTGATAAATACTATTATTACTATTAACTTATAGCTACAGCCTATGCCTTCTGAGGACAGGTTTTTATGATGGAACTGCACACCAAGTTCACTTCATCGCCCCACTCTAGAAGAATTCTGATGTCCCTCGCCCACCCTTGCTACTTGTGCTAACCTCTGGAAGTCAGTTGCCCTTCAAAACACTGTAGAGTGGTATCTCAATGCGGTTTTAATTTGAATTTCAAAGCCAAGCAGAGAAAGTCAAGTATCATATTGTTTCACTTACTTGTGGAGCATAAGGAGTAACTTGGAGGACAGTGGGAGAAGGAAAGGAAACGTGAACTGGGGTAAATCAGAGAGGGAGATGAAGCATGAGAGACTGTGGACTCTGAGAAACAAACTGCAGTTTGGGTCAGGCCTCCCCAGACAATCTCCTTACTTTAAGGTCAGCTGATGGGCAACTCTAATCACATCTGCAAGTTTGGAAGGGAGGGGGTAAGGGATGGGTGAGCCTGGTGGTGGGTATTAAGGAGGGCACGTATTGCATGGAGCACTGGGTGTGGGGCATAAACAATGAATCTTAGAACACTGAAAAAATAAAATAAAATATTATTTAAAAAAGTCAAATAAAACAAAACAAAACACTGTAGAACCCATGGCGATGTCCAGTCTTCTGCTTCCTGCACATCAAGTTCTAATTGTCCAGATTCTAGGCATTCTTATGGAAGAATTTTTTTTTAATTTATTTATTTGTTTGTTTGTTTGTTTTAGAGAGAGAAACACTAGCAAAAGGGGCAGAGGAGGAAAGAGAGAGAATCTCAAGCAAACATCATGCTAAGCACAGCATTCAGCATGGTGCTTAATCTCGCAGTCCAGAGATCACAACCTGAGCTGAAACCAAGTGTCAGATGCATAACCAAATGAACCATTTGGATGCCCCTCTTAAAAAAGAATTTCCTCACATCACTCATAGCTCTCGATTCCTGCCAATTAACCTGGCAACTACAGAAATATACTTAATGACTTACATGTCACCACTCTTTCTTTAAACCTGGAGGCATGGACATGGCTAACCTTTCCCACATTCATTCTCATAATACTTTAGGTTAAAGAATATGTAGCTTTCAAGCAAATTATTTTCTCATTGTTCTTAGCAATTTGCTCCAAATTCATCACATCTTTTATGTGCATTTTATACCTGCATTTAGCAATTTAAAATATCTATTTCTTGCCTTACATAAAATTTGCAGATTTGCATATTCCCCAGTACAATGTAGATTCAGAACAAAAGCTATAAAGTCAGCCAGGCTGGAGTTCTAATCCTAGCTCTGTCATAGGCTGGTCATGCACCCAAAGGAAGCACATCAGTTTTCTGTAGCTACATAACTACTTCACACTTAATGACTAAAAAACACACTTATTCTTCAGCTCATAGTTTTGTAGGTCAAAAATCTAGGCATCGTGTGACTGAGTTATCCACTCAGGATCCCACAGGCTGAAAATGAGACTCAAGTAGGCCTCACTGTCTCTTTGGGAATTCAGGGTTCTCTTCCAAGTTCCCAGTGGTTGTTGGCAGAATCCAGATCCTTGCAGCAGAAAAACCGAGACCCCCATTCGTTGCCACCATCAGCTGAGGCCACACCCAGCTCCTAGAGACCACCCACATTTCGTGCCAGGGCTATCTTCAAAACCAATAGGGATTTTCCCATCACATTGAAATCCTCTTGATTCTCAAATCTCCAATTTCCCTGCATCTTACCTCTAGACCAAGACTTAAAGGGCTCATGTGATTGGGTCAGGCCTCCCCAGACAATCTCCTTACTTTAAGGTCAGCTGATTGGCAACTCTAATCACATCTGCAAAACTCTTTACAGAAGTATACCTAGATTCACGTTCCATTCAATACATAGGAGGTATGTACTCCAAAAAGTAGGAAATCTCAGAGGGCATCTTAGAATTCTGCCACTCACAGCAAGCCAGTTTGACTCCATGAGCTTCAGGCAAACAAGGGACACTGGTTCTCACAAGGTAAGAAAAGTCAGTTGGATACAAATAACAATAAAAGCTGCCAAGTACTGACTTGAGGCTTAGGCTCCTGGTTTTCACTATTCCATTTTGGAGAAGCCATTTTGAAATGAGTGAGCCCAGTACACTCTTCGGGTGGTTGCTCTTGCTTGGTTCCCCAATAACTACTCATGATGTGAAAGAATGAGGCAAAGACTACTAATACTCCATTCTATAGATGAAGACACTCAGGCTTAAATATGACATCTATAAAGCAGTTATCACAGGATCTGGTGCATGCTGAGCACTCATAAAGTAGCACCAATCACAACTCCACTCTTCAGGCAGGCCACGTAAAGACCATAGAGATGTTGACCACCTTGTAAGGCATGTCTAAGGAGCCACTGTTCCCTGGGAAGAGGCTTAGCCACTGTTCTGGCTGTCTGTGTACTAGCCCAGGGAGAGGTGCTCTTGAAGCTCTCTTCCTGCGACTGACACACCAGAATCCATAAGCTTCCAGTCTCCTAACATCGGGCTGATGGTGGAATTTGCATTCCCTAGAGTAAAATGCATCCCTTCTAACATTTGCATTGGATCTTTGTTTTCTGCTTATACAACTCCCTTTATCTCATTTTACCTGTTATTTATTTTAAAGCTTTTTACTGCGTCTTACCAACTTTCAGGGGAGACTAGTATTTGAAAGCTCTCTCAACCTTACAATGACACATAAAACATTTTGTGCCTATAAAACACCTTTTGTTCTTTTCAAATGTCAATCCATAATCAACATAAATAAGGTCAGCAGACAGTGGTATCGAAAGAGGCTTTAGACTTCATCTGGCTCAAATTCTTCATTCTACCAACGAAAAAACTGAGGAAAATATTTTTTTCTTATTTCTTTTTTGGAGGGAGCAGAGGGAGAGGACAGAGAGAATCCCAAGCAGGCTCCATGCCCATCGCAGAGCCCTATGTGGGGGTTGATCTCATGACCCTGAGACCATGACCTGAGCTGAACTCAAGAGTCGGATGCCTAACTGACTGAGTGACCCAAGCACCTCAAAAGGTCCTGAAATAGTGGCAGAATCAGGACTAGATGGGGTCCACTCATCCAATGACGTGACCTCCACCTGGGCTTCGGTTTAGAGTTTCCAAAGCACTGCTTAGTGAGTGGCTTCTTCACTGTGTGTGTATGTGCGTGTCTGTGTGTTTATATAAAAAGTCAGATAAATCATTACAAAATAAAAATAGCTCATTATTGCTTACAACTAGTGAGCAAGCAGAGCTTCTCTGTCCTAACTCAGTGGGCAGGCTGCTCTACACATGTACTGCAGACACCAACCATTCCCCTCCCTGTTGCCATCCCTTCCTTCCCGGATGGCAGAACCTCAGTTTTCTTTGGGGGCACCACTATGCCCTGCACCATGAAGCTACTGTCTTTTCCAACCTCCCCTGTTGCCAGGGATGCCAAGATACAATTTTGACCGATAAGCAGAAGTCAGATAGGAGGGTGGGGAATAAGGCTTTTGCTTCCCTGAACCAAAAGGATGGACAATGCTGGCTTCATCCCCTTCCCCCTCTTCCCCTTGAACTTCAAATGACGTCTGCAGCAACTGCAGCCATATATAAGGTACGACAAAATGGAAAGCTGGAAGGAACACAAATGCTTGATATTACTGCCCTTCTTCGCCAGCCCTGAACTACTGGTATTTTTATTCAGGCCAAGAAACCACAATTCAGAAAATAATGTGTGATCATACTTAAAGGCCTGAGACACATCTAGGTTTGAGTCCCGGATAGCTGCCTGACATGGAGGAAATTATCTGACTTTTCTGAGTGCCAGTCTTCCCAACTCACCAGGATTGCTTTAAGATTAAATAAAATAATGCATATTAAGTGCTTATAATGGTACCAACGCACATTGCAAACTTGCAGTATATGGTAGCCTGGTTAAAGCCAGGAATCGATTCCAAAATTTTATGCAGGAGATATATATACAGGAGTGATCTAATCGGTCAGCAAACACTATGTATCACACTCATAGCTTCATACCTTGGATTGCTGTGGAAGGCACAATTACCGAAAGAAGACTAATGAATGTTCATCAAAGACTGCCTCAAAACCGAAGAATGCTAAAGTCGGGAAGACCAGTCAGTGTTTATACAGTAAATATTTATTGAATGCCAAATACATGTCTGCACCATTCTTGATGCTGTAGGTATATCAGCAAGTGAAACAAGAGCCCTGGACTCCCGTGAGGGCTTTCCTCCCCGACTGTGTCTGCTATGACCAGGTCATTTTACAGCAGAGAAAGCTGAAGCCCAGACAAGTGAAGTGACTTGCAGACTGAGCCAATCACACAGTGGTTAATGGCAGATGTCAGAGCACAACTCCAGCCTGCTGATTCCGACTGCTTTGATCTTTTGTCTAGATCACGATCCTCCTGGATCTAAACCTTTATATACCACTACCAGGCATGCTTTATGGTCTGTCGTGAAGATGGACAAACAGAACCTGATCCCTGCCTTCCCTTCCGTTCCTACACCCTCCCTCGTTCTCTCTGTGTTCCGTTAACTGTGGTCTTGGTTGTAATTCCTCAAGCTTGTCAAACTCATTCCAGTATAAGACTTTTACATTAACTGCTCTTCCTCCTTAGTTTTATTTGGAAGCATTCTTGCCTTACTTAGGTTTTGATCTGAATTATGCTTCATTAATGATCTCTTGAAATATATTGCTCTTGCACGACCATTTTGAAATTATCTTATGTTTTTGTTTTTTTTTCCCTCACCTGCTTGGTCTGCCTAAGAATAGAGCTGGTCTGCCATGCCCACTGCTGCATTCCGGAGGCCAGGACCATGCCTGGAACAGAACTGGCACCTGAGAAATATTTGCCAAACACTAAATAATGCCTTAAACTCTAGAATTCTAGGCTCTCGAGGCAATCTTCATGTGTGAGATGTGCTGGGCAATTCATGTTAAACGAATAAAAGAATGAATCATGAACCCATTTCACAGTTAGCTTTGTAGAATATAAAATGCAGATGAGGTTTTGGAATAAAACTACTCCAGCTCTTTCATGTCAAACAGGAGGAGTGTGAAGTCAGGGTTTGCCTCAAGATCGAATTGACTGAATTCAGTTGATGTACACAGGGAGTGAGGTTGGAGATGAAATCCACCACAGGCCACCTACCTAAAAAGTTAGATGAAGGCGGGATGAGGTAGCAAATGATGATCGACTATAACATGCTCTTGCCTCTCTCACTTCACTCGCTGCTGCCCCCAATCCTCTTAAACCTGTGATTGATGCCTGAAATTCCATCACCAATTTTCCCTCTCTTCTCTCAGGGGCTGCACACTAGTGACTTCTGACCCAAATCCAGCCCCAGAAGATTTTTGTTTGTTCAGCACAGTGTTTATGAAACATTTGCACGTGAATGCCTTTGGGTAAGCAGAAACTCTCCAGTCCCCCGACACCCACACTGTTCTCGATTATGTTACACCTGCCTGCTTCAGAAATTTATGCAACCTCCCTGGCCCCTGAAGACATCTGAGTTTGCCAGCTTTGTGTTATGGTTCAGATGTAATTTCCCCAACTGTCAGTGGTAGAAGACCCTTGACTGTGTAATCCAAAGTTAATGTTGTGGCGTAGAGAACAAAATCTTAGAGACATTTATAGTTGTGTAGTATATCAGAGGGAGAAGAAATTTGGAAATGATCTGGTTCTACTTCTTTCATTTGAGAATGAGAAGAAACCGAAGTTTAGAAAAGACAGGTGACTGGTTTAAGGTCGCAGAGTAAGACAGTGAGAAATCTGGGATGGGAACTCCAACTTGGTTGTATCACATCCAGCGGGCCTGGTATAGGACAGGGATGCTTTGAGGCAGTGGGGGTGGGAGAGAGCTGGGTGGTGGGTGTGGGTTTTCAGAACATCATCAAGATTCTGCCTGGGCTGAGCCCACTTTTCCCAGGCTTTTCCTCCCAGCAGGGCTTTGAAAGGTGGGATGCTTGTTCCTCCTGCATAATGATACATTTGTGCTTTCATCCTCCTTCACTAATTTGTATCTGTATCTCTTCTGTCACTTTATATAACTAATTACTGTTTACTCTTCCCAAGCAGGTTATGTGGGGATCCGAACTGTGGGAGAGAATGATGTGCCCTTAATAAAGCCTTTTAAAAAATGAGACAGTCTGGAACTTGGGCAGCAGAGCTCTCTTTTCTTCTCTTGCCCAGCCTCCCACCTGGGCTCCAGGGAAAATCCTATCAAGGAGTGAGCGTCCATAACTCAGCCTCAGCATCTCTCAACAGATATCAAAGCTGTGCCTGGAAAGCAGCTCCTCATCCCTCACCCCTCCCCTTCCTCTATGAACCACACCCACCTCTGCACAGGGATGACTGCCCTAGGTAGGCCTTCCTACCCGCACCTTTCACAATCAGCCTCTCTGTTACCTTTCCCAACTAGATTTAAGGACCTCTGGAGTAATTTTAACCACACAGGAAAGCAGTGTGATCAGGTAAAAGAAATTTTAAAACCCAAACTCTTTAAGACTTAGAGGTAGCGAGGCGCCTGGGTGGCTCAGTTGTTTAAGCGACTGCCTTCAGCTCAGGTCATGATCTCGGAGACCCGGGATCGAGCCCCACATCAGGCTCCCTGCTCGGCGGGAAGCCTGCTTCTCCCTCTTTCACTCCCTCTGCTTGTGTTCCCTCTCTGGCTGTGTTTCTCTCTGTCAAATAAATAAATAAAATCTTAAAAAAAAAAAAGACTTAGAGGTAGCTCTTTTGCTGCCACCAATGAGCTCTGGGTCTTCCCTGCTAAATCATCAATCAGCTGTGGAATTGTAAAATCAACAGACTTTTCTAAGCATCTGTCTGATGTAACCACTGCACCACTTAACATTGATGATGAAGCTCTTCTTTAAAATTAAATATTTTTTTCCTAATATGAAACATTTCAAACATTCTAAAAAAATAGGGAAAATATGACTTGAGCAAACAAGGATGGAATGACTGGATGTCCAGGACTGAGCAATATTCACTGGCAGAAAGTTCTTGAATCTAAGAGTAAGTACGAGGGCAAGGTTCTAGCTGCCTGAAGGTTAAATTCTAGGACAATGTTGGACTTTGATGATGGGGAAAAAAACAGATATTTCTAAAGCCTTCATTCGTTTACCCTTCCTCCCCAAAAGTTACCTGTACACAGAAAGTTATATATACTGTTCACTTGTATGTGTTAGTCCTTTCACTATATATATACATAGATAAAAACAAAACACACTATTTTTTACATTTTTCTACATTCCATATGTTTTTTTATGTTTATATATGTAATGGTATCATATTGATTGTATCTTCTTTATTCGGTGTCATACTTTGCAGATTTACCCAAAGAATTCACACCAACTGAATTAATTCATTTTAATTGGTATGCTAACATGAATAAGCTACAATTTATCCATTTTCCTATGAAGGACAGATCATTTGTTTTCACTGTGTTGCTATCATAAAAACAAGCTGCTATAAACTCCCTTCCTCACATGTTCAAAAGATTCTCTAAGATAGCAATCTAGGAGAATTTCTAAGTTATTGGGTGTGTGCACCTTCATTCTGCTGCTTTCCAAGAGTTACATCAAAGTTTTGCAAAGCATATAGATGAAAACTGTACCAAATGGTCCTTCGAAATCATTATACTATTTCATCTTCCCATAAATAAACTTCTTGTTGTCTCTACATTCTGCCAACACGTGGTGTCTTTCATTCATTATTTTTTTGCCAATACAATAGGTATCAGATAGCATCTCACTGTATGATAGCATTTCCCTGCTTAGATTATATAGCTTTCTGTTTATTTCCTGGCCATTCAGTTGTCTTCAAAGAAGTGCCTTGTTTCTCATTTTCTGCTCAGGTTTGTTTTTTCTCTTACTGTTTTGTAAGGATTCTATATTCTGTGTACTAAAACTTTATTAGCTATATGGTTTACAAATAACTTATCTGATTTGGCTTTTTTTTTCACTTTGTTTTTGGAATGTCTGCCATAGAGATGATTGAATTTTCATGTAGTCAAACAATCTTTTATTGTTGAATATGATTTTTGTGTTTCATTAAAGATGCTATTCCTATCCTAATACTATTCTAGGCCTTTGTAATACTCTTCCAATCTGTAATGTTATTTTCTCAGGACTTTATAGTCCCACCTTGTTTTTATTACTCCAAATCATTACTATCATTCTTATTTTATTTTTATAGAACAACAGAACAAATATTTGTTTAACATTATTCATATGTTTATCAAATTATCTGCCTAATAAATTGCTTTTTGTATTTCTACTTTCTGGTTCAGTTTCTTTCTTCCTTAATCTCACCCTTAATACTTAAGCAGTGAACATCTAAATAATAGCTCTCAGTCTTATTTGAAAATGTGTTTATTTCAAAAGTGATATTGAGAGATTTTTAATTAGATACAGATGTCCAAATTAATATTTATTTTCTCTCAGCTCTTTGTAGATAACAGTCCTGTAGTCTTCTGGCCTCTGGTGTTGCTGAAAGTTTGCGGCTGTTCTACACACACTTATTCTTCCTTCTGATAACTTTTACTCTTCTATATGTCTTTGATATTAACAGCTTCCATGAAATATGTTTATAAATAGATTTACTTACATTTTTTTCTACTTAGGACTCATTATGATTCCTATACATTAATATTCATCTCTCTTTCAACAATTCTGGAAAAATCTCCACCATAACTTCTTTGAATATTGCTTTTCCCTCATTCAGCCTACTGGCTTTTATGTCTCATTCTAAAAGCCCATTAATTATTTCTTCTATTCTCCATACTTTTTAAATTTTCAGATATTCTCTATCACTGTGCTATAACTGTGCTGATTTCTTCACTTCTGTCTTTCAGTTCATTAATTCTCTCTTCAGCTATAATTTATCTCACAATTATTTTTCCCTTGAGGATTTTTAATTTGAATTACTTTATTTTTCTTTTTAGAAGTTCTATTTGTTATTTTGGCTTGCATAGCAAAGGAACAGTCAACAAAACTAAAAGGCATAATATGACTGCTGGGTGTTATACTGAACTAATACTCCACTGAACATTATATCAAACATTAAGGATATACTATACCTCATCTAACTGAATTTAAATTTAAAAAATGCAACTAGGAAAACCAGGCCAAACACAAATTCAAAACAAAACAAAACAAAAACAAAACAAAACAAAACAACCTAAAAGTCAACTTACTGAATGAGAGAAAATACTTGCAAATGACATATCCAGTAAAAAGTAAGTATACAAAATACATAAAGAACTTACAAAGCTCAACACCCAAAAATGAATAATCCAATTTAAAAGTGGGCAGAAGACATGAATAGATATTTTTCCAAAGAAGATATACAGATGGCCAACAGACACATGAAAAGATGCTCAACATCACTCATCACCAGGGAAATGCAAATCATTAGGGTTTTCTATAATGATAGGGTTTTCTATATAGAGTATCATGTCATCTGCAAATAGGTACAGTTTGACTTCTTCCTAACCAGTTTGGATGCCTTTTATTCCTTTTCCTTTCCTGACTACTTTAGTTAGGATTCCCAGCAGTATGTTGAATACAAGTGGTGAGAGTGGACATCCTTGTCTTGCTCCCAATTTTATGGAAAAGCTGAAAGCTTTTGAATATGACCTTAGCTGTGGGTTTGTCATATATGGCCTTTATTATGTTGAGATCTGTTCCTTTCACACCCACTTCATTGAGATTTTTTATCATGAATGGTGGTTCCATTTTGTCAAATGTTTTTTTCTTTTTTTTAAGATTTTATTTATTTGGCAGAGAGAGATCACAAATAGGCAGAGAGGCAAGCAGAGAAAGAAGGGGAAGCAAGCTCCCTGCAGAGCAGAGAGCCCAATGTGGAACTCAATCCCAGGACCCTGAGATCATGACCTAGGCCGAAGGCAGAGGCTTAACCCTCTGAGCCACCCAGGTGCCCTCAAATGCCTTTTCTGCATCTATTGAGATGATCATATAATTTTTATCCTTCCTTTCATTTTTAGGGTTTTTTTAAAAAGATTTATTTATTTATTTTGGAGAGAGAGAAAATGTGCAGGGGGAGAGACAGAGTGAGAGAGAGAAAGAATCTAAGCAGACTCCCTGCCAAGCATGGAGTCTCATGCAGGGCTCAATCCCAAGACCTTGAGATCATGACCTGAGCCAAAATCAAGAATTGGATAGCTTAACTGACTGAGCCAGCCAGGCACCCTTATCCTTCCTTTTCTAAATGTGGTATATCATGTTGATTGATATACAAATATATTGGTCTGTAACCTTTTTTAAAAGAATATTTTATTTATTTATTTGAGAAAGAGAGGGAGAGAGTGCAAAAAAGAGAACATGAGCAGTGGGGAGGGGTAGTGGGAGAGGGAGAAGCAGCTTCCGCACTTAGCAGGGAACCTAACATGGGTGGGGCTCCATCCCAGTACTCTGGAATCAAGACATGAGCCGAAGGCAGATGCTTAACGACTGCATCACCCAGGCACCCCAACTTTCTTTTTTTATAGTGCATTTGCCTCGTTTTGGTATCGAGGTAATGCTGGCCTCACAGAATAACTTCCTCTTCCATTTTTTGAAATAATTTGAGAATAATATGTATTAACTTTTCTTTAGTTTTGGGAGAATTCACCTGTGAAGCCATCTGGCTCTAAGCATCTATTTATTGAGAACTTTTTTTATTACTGATTCCATTTTGTTATCAATAATTGGTCTGTTTAGATTTTTTTCTATTACCTCCTGATTCAGTCTTGGAAGAGTGTATGTTTCCAGAAATTTATTCATTTCTTCTAGGTTGCCCATGTAATTTTTCTTAATATATTTTATAATTATTTCTATTTCTGTGATGTCAGTTGTAACTTCTCTTATGTATCTGATTTTATTTGAATCCTATAAACATACTGTCAATGACCAATATAACAATAAAACCCTCACAAATAGATAAATGCTTGTCTTAACGCAAGTGAATTCTTAAAGAACTAACTTCTTAGATAATATAATTAGAAATTATAAGAGTAATAGTATGAGGTTAAAAAGGCATTTTCCAGTTCAAATTTCTGTAACTCTATGGGGTGTGTGTGTGTGTGTGTGTGAGAGAGAGACAGAGAGACAGAGAGAGAGAGAGAGAGAGAGAGAGAGAAACAACCTGGTACAATAGTAGGGGCAATTAGTGGGAAAACTAATGAAACCATAGAACATTAGAGCTGAAAGAGACTTTAAAGATAATTTAGCTCCACAGATTCTCAAACTTGTTACTAGTTAGGAAACGTTTTCAAAGAAAACCTAGAAATCCAATATACAAGACAGATACATGTAAATTTCCTTTGACTTATTTTAAGGTGTAGGATTCTGCATGTCTACATACATGTAATCCTTCTCTACTTCAATAGGAACAAAAAGGCTACAAAGAGGCAAGTTTAAATGTCATTGATCTACTCCAACCAAACATTATGGGTCTGCTCTAGAGAAAATTCCATCACCACCACCACCACCACCAAGTCACTGCACAAATGAAAGAATTTGGAGACCCAAAAAGGCAATGATATACTCAAGGCCACACAATCAGTTGGAGACAGTACTGGCATAGACCCTGATTTCTTAAGTCTCCATGAAGTGCTATGGCCATAGATCTTATTTTCTACAATAATTTCAATCTGATCTCAGAAAGCCAACAGAATTTCTCATTTCTCATGTTCCACAATGGAATCTAATGCTATAAAGTAACAAGTTCTCCCATAGATGTTCCCCAGAAGCTGTGACATGAGAGATGGTTGCACACTGCAGAAAATTACGAAACTAAAGAAAAGCAAAGGTAAAAAAAGATGGAAGCCTCCAGAAATCCCATCTGGAACAAATAACCAATGTTTTGTTTTCTCTGTACAATTTCTTGAAACCAATGGGATAATACAGGGATATTAATCAATATTTCTGGTTGCAAAGAGCAAAAATCCTTTTTAATTTAGGCAGAGAAAACATGTATTAAAGGACAATAGGAAGTTCTAGAATCTCTAAGATCAGAGAGTCAAGGTTAGAGTCGATCCAACCAGAAAAACACTCAAAGAACATCATGGGTCTGCTCCAGAGAAAATTCCACCACCACCACCACCAGCAGGCACAGGTGCCACAGTTAACACTTTGGACTCTGGGGTAGGCATCAGAGTCAGTATCATGTCAACTGTGCTCCAAAGCCAGATCATCTGCTCACTCCCAAAGTCAGAAAATGGATTTCCCATGGCATCTGCACCATCACATTCCTCTCTTGCAAAAACTTCACTGACACAAACCTGAATAGTCCCTAGGACACAGGACAAATCCTACCCATAAGATGCAAAAAAAATGCCCCAAACACAGGAAAGGTGTTCAAAGATCCTACAGTACAATGACATAATATTTGAATTGGTTGAAATCTCCATATACAGGTTTCTCTCACTATCCAAAAGCAGAGCATTCTTATGAAACCCTTCGTAAGTTCAAATGGTCTTGGTGATGCCCCTCTCACTGCTGTCCATGCATGCTGCCTCTCTATAGAATTTGGTGCAAAACTGACACTGAGTGCAATTTTCAATTTTTGACTTTTTTCATAAAAACCAAAATCCTCAGATTTCTTTTGGTTAGCAAAAGCAAATGCAGGTCTTTTGTAAAAGTGAAATGGCTTAACACCAACTTAAAAAACGTGAGGCATACCTGTATTTTTGTTGCTTTAACATGTAATGGTATCATGTTAATTATTGGCCTGACAAGATTGACACATCGACCATTCTATATGAATTAGCTGGCTAAGAGCCATTACTATGAATTCTCAATGTAATGAATAATTCAATTTGTCCTTTCCTGTTCCTTTATGTGAGATGTTGAGAGATACTTTCTAGATTCTTCCATGACCCCTCTCCACCCTCTGACATCCTCAAAATATTGTTCTACAAATATTTTCCAATTTAAATGATATAAATTCTAAAAAATGATGCAACCTATTCATAAGGATGAGAATCCATAAAACTGTGGGCTGCAGTTTAGGAGTCAGAATAGTGACACACTTACTTACTGCCATGACTAATAATCATTGCAACATCATGTTTTCATCTTTCTGTGTTAGTTAAAAATATACCACAGAAGATCAGTTGCCTCACACCAATCAGCAGCCCACAGACTTCCGATCGAAATCTGTGGCCACAACTCAATCACAGCATATGGTATTTGTGCTTCTATTAAAACCCAGAGCAGCAACTGAGGACGTTGTAGTTAAGTACATGTTAATCAGCA
This sequence comes from Spilogale gracilis, assembly GCA_004023965.1. Classification (NCBI taxonomy): domain Eukaryota; kingdom Metazoa; phylum Chordata; class Mammalia; order Carnivora; family Mephitidae; genus Spilogale; species Spilogale gracilis. The sequence goes on from PITA01003533.1 coordinate 85,310, forward strand.
GTCTAACAATGTGATGTATATAGATTGTAGCTATCTGATGCCCATTTTAAGTGACAAGCACAACATGTGTGAAAGGCCTTAGGATGTGATCAAAACAGCCTACTAGTCTCAGAATATGTCCCAAGAAATCTTCTCTTTTTTCATTAAAACCGTATATTAACCACTAACTCATTAGCACTAACTCATCTTCCTGAAGCAAACTTCAAATTTAATCCCTTCCCAATTTCAACGCTTGATTGGTTTTCATCATATACTGTCCCAAATCCATCTCTCATCCAGGCATCCAAAGGTTTCTAATAAATGTTACTGGAGGCAGAGCAATATTTATGTCAGGGCATCCATCAGGCCAAGTCCAGGGCACTTCTAAGATTAAGAGGAAGTGGTAGGACCTAGACAAGTGTAGGTGGGATCAGTCAGTCAGAAACAATGAGAGGACAATGAAAAAAAGATAGGTTGGGGTAGGATGGAACAGGGTGGGAGGTGGGGTACAGAAATGGAACAGGAAGGTAATGCACAGAAGGCCAGGAGTTGAGATCAAAATAAGTGAAATCAGTGAAGGTGAGTGGTTGGTAAGACCATCAAACCATGTAGCTTAGCATTTAAAAAAGCAACTTGCTACATAGTAGGTACTACAGAAACAGCTGTTAAATAGATTCTGACCACATCCCCTTGTAATAAACCTACTCTTTAGGAGTGTGGTAGATTTCTTTGGGATTGCTTGCCTAGTAGTCTTCCTTCTGTAACAAAATTCATGTTGAATGGTAGAATGGATCACTGGTGGGTCATCCAGACACTGCAGTTATTTTAAGACAGAGGCTTTAAAATGACTGTAATTAACATGTTCCAAAAAACAGAAGACAAGATAGACAGAACTTCACAAGAAAACTTAAAATACTTTAAGAACTAAAATAAAAATTCTACCATCTTAAAATATAATTTTTGAAATTAAGAATTTAATGATGGATTTAATAGGAGATGGAATATGGACAAAGAAAACATCAAAAAAGAAGGAGATAGGTAAGAAGAATGCACACTGACTTAATCACAGAGATAAAAAATCAGTGAGGAACACACACCAATTAGCATGGTAGATAGATAGGACACACGGAAAAGGTCCAACATAAATGCGATCAGTACCTGAGAAAGGTGAAGAAAGGGGCAAAAGTAGTATTTAGAGAAATTTCTAAAACTACTAAGATGCATCAAACCCAAGATTCAAGAAATACAATGAATCCAACCAAGATGAATACAAGGTAAAAGCACACCTAGGCACAGGATAATGAATACAAACCACTTAAAATACAAATCGAAAATTTTAAAAGCAGCCAGAGAATAAAACAGACACGTTCCTTCACAGAAGCAAGAGACTTCTACCTGACTTTCCAGGGAAGTCAAAAGACAATGAAATTATATTTTTGCAGTGCTGAGAGAAAACAAAACTGTCAACCTAGAAATTTCATATCCAGTAAAAAATACCCTTCAAATATGAAAGAAAGATAAAACACTTCCAGAGAAATTCCAGAGAATTTATTATCATCAGTTCTGCAGCAAAGGTGATATTTTAAAAAGCTCTTCTTGTGAAGGAAAATGAGCCCAGAGAAAAACACGGGGTTGCAGATAGAAATGAGGAGCAATGGGAAGGGTGAATCTTTGAGTAAAGCCAAAGTGTGCTGTATAAACAGTCTATAATGTCTTGTGGTGTTGAAGTCACATGTAGGGTTAATAAGCAAAACATAAAAGAAAATAAGATAAATAGAGACAATGTTTAAGGATTTCAGGTTGTCTGAGAAATGGTAAAATTACAAGTTTATATTAAACTATGATAACATATGGATGCATACTTCAATCCTTAAGGCAACCACTAAAAGAATACACATCTAAGAAGCTAATTAAGGGGAAAATGCAATAATAAAAAATAAATTATTAGTCCAAAGTGAGGCAAAAAAGCATAGAAAATAATCATAAAATAGGTGGTACAACTAGAAAGTAAAAATTAATATATAACAGGCATAAACCAAAATATATTATAATGGTGTTTAAGTATACCAATAAAAAGGGGGAAAATTGTAAGACTGGATTAAAAAATATAAGTTGCTTCTATAAAGATAGTTTAAATATAAGGACACAAATAAAATATGAATGTGTATATATATATAACACGAATGTTAACTAGAGGAAACTGGTGTCATTATTGTAACATATAACCAGATAAACTTAGGAGCAGAACTAGTGTGTCAGCAGTAAAAATGGATATTTCAAAGTGGCAAAAGTCTCAATTCAACAGGAAGATAGTAGTCATTATAAATTTTTAATAACATTTAATAACATATTTTCAAAAAATGAAAAAATGGACAAAATTGAAAGGCAAAATATACATATCCACAATTAAAGTGGGAGACTAACACACATTCTCAGGTACTGATAGAAAAGGAGACAAAAAAAAATCAATAAGGATAGAGAATCTGAATTAACAGATGTGGCCTAAATGACACACAGAACATTGTGCCCAAGAATCAGGGAACATTGTTTTTTCCAAATACACATGGATATTTACTGAATTTGACCATATGCTGGCCAAAAGTATATATCAAGAAAATTTTTTAAAAATGAAAGCATTCAGGGCAATTCATTGACCATGTGGCATTAAGCTAGAAATTGGTAAGAAAATAACCAGGAATTGTTTAAATATTTAGAAATTAAGCTATAGACCTCTAAATTAACCATGGCTCACAGAAGGAAACAACATGGGAATCAGAAGTATTTTGAACTGAATGATAATTATAATATGCACTATTAAACAATGAATCTTGGAACACTGAAAAAAGAAAAAAGAAAAAAGAAATAAAATATGCAGTATTAATCATTGTGCAAAGCAAACAAAACAACATTTTAAGGGAACTTTAAAACCTTAAATGCATATATTATAAAAAATTTGGTGATAACATAATAAAAACTAAAAGCTTCTTAAATTATCCAAATAGTCACCTAAAAAGTTAGAAAAATAAGAGTAAGTTAATCCCAAAGAAAGAATGAAGGAAATAGAAAAGGCTAAAGCAGAAATTAATTTAAAACACACAATACAGAAAATTAACAAACCAAAACTTCCTCCTTGAAAAGACTAATAAAATTGACCCTACCTAGACTTGTTATTTCAAAAACTTTTAAGAGGGAGATAAGGCCCAAGTTACTAGTGTCAGGAAAAACAAAGGAACATACCAGAGAGTACACATAAACCTTACCAAGGCAATAAAAGGATTATATGAATAACTTAATGCTAACACATTTAAAGTTTAGATGAAATAGATAAATGCCTAGAAAATCCATCAATAGGAAATTTAATAAATCTAAATAGTCCATGTCTATTCAAGGAAATTTAATTTATAACCAAAAGCTTTTCCACAAAATCTCCAGGTCCAGCCAGTTAACTTCACTGGTGAATTCTTCCAAACATTTAAGAAATGGAAGGACACCAATCTTACCTAAAAAACTTTTAGAGAACAAAAATCAGAATGCTCTCGGTAGCAAAATCTGAAAGAACATTCCCAGAAGGATGATTATAATGATCAGTATATCTCAGAAATATAGATTCAAAAATCCTGAACAACATAGTAACAGATGGAATGCAACAATATCTAAAACAATAAATGAAAGTTACGTATTGTTCTACACACATAGGTAAGCTCCTCATATCTATTGCTCTAGTAATGTATGGTTAATTTAACAATGAAACATAAATCAGTATAATTCTCCACATATAAAGGGGAAATCTTATACCATCATCTCAGAAAAAAAGACATTTTTAAAAATATAACACTCATTCAGGGTTAAAAAATAAAAACTTTTAGCAAACCAGGAATAGAGGGGAACTATCTTGATCTAAAAGAACATCTTATAAAGATACTGCACACCATTATGCTTAATAGAAAAACAAAGAAAGATTTTCCATAAGACCAAGAAGAAGGCAAGGAAGGATGTCCACTTTCACTGCTTCTATTCAGCAGTGCACTAGAGTTCCCAACAGGTATAATAAGGCAAGAAGATAAAGCACAAAGATAAGAATGAAAGAAGCAAAACTGTCATTAATTGCAAAGCAACCTAGATATATATGTATAAAATACAAAATAATCTGAAAACAAATTGCTTGAACTAAACAAAGAATTGAGCAAATTTGCTGGATACAGAGTCATTTCAAAAATCACTTCTATTTCTACATAACAGCAAATACCTTGAACTACATTAATGAGGATACCGTGGTGTCAACATAAGACTAGACTAACAAACCAAAGGAAAAGAATAAGGTCCAGAAACAGACCCTCACACAATCATCACCAGTTCAGAAGAATGACTACAATGGGAGAAAGAGGCTTTTTCAATGAGTACTGTTGGGTCAAGTTAGAGAACTATATTGGGAAAAAAAATCATCCTTACCTTAACCACATACTATATAAAAACTCAATTCCAAGTGGATTATAAATTTAGATATGAACTATAAAATAATAAAGTTTCTAGGAGAAAATTTAGGAGTGTGTCTGTCTGACTTTGAGGTAACAGACCACTTCTTAAAAAAGATATAAAAAAATTGCTAACCATAGAAGAAGTCACTGATAAACTGGATTATATATTACAATTTGAAGAGCTTCTAGTCATCACAAGTTACCTTTAAGGGAGTGGCAGAAGATATTTACAATAATGTATTGCAGGGCAGAAGGGGGACTTTAATCCAGAATATAGAAGGAGACCCTTGAACAAAAACGTCATTAGGAAAAATATCAAAATTGCCAATTGTATGAAATTCAAAATAAATGTATCATGTCAGTCATTGGGATAATTGTTCCCTTTGCTAGAGAGAGGTAGTGCCTAAGCATTTGGGGTGTTAGTAACATTTTATTTCTTGATCTGGGTATTGATTACATAAGTCTTCTCAGTTTGGGGAAATTTATCAAGGTATATTGCTATCTGGGCACTTTTCTCAGTGTATTTTATACTTCAATAAAATAATTTCCTTAAAAATAATTAATTAACCACATATGCTTTTCTATTCAGGCTCTTCCTCCAATTTGCATTCTCTAATATGTCACTGCTCAGTCCTCCTGATGTTTTCTTTGACTTTGTAATACAATTTTCATTTGAAGAGGTACAAAAAGACCTTTACCAAAGCTGACATTTTAACAGGATGATAATGCCACTTACACAATATAGAAAGCTACAAATACAAAATACTTCATCACTCAGATAGCTGCAACTATTGTAAAAACAGTGGTGTCACTGGCACAGCTGTACCAAAAATAGTGTTCCTTCCACAAATTCCCTGGGTCATCTGGGTAGGAAGATAGGGGAGAAGATGGCTTGTTACCCAGAATAATGAATGAGGTGATGGAAGGAAAGCATTCAGTAAACTCTAAACCACTATGCAAAATAAGGTTGCACTATACTGATTCTATTTTATAGCTCCGACAATATAGAAACTCACTGAAATATCTCACATAATTGCAATAAAGGGTGTTGGTTCAGGTGGTAATCAGGGTCAGATGGACCCAGGAAATCCAATATGGCCATAACACTCTCCCATGTGTTCTCCTGGGTCTCTGCTTCCAGAGATGGAGCCTGTGCCACAAGTTTGGCCAGTTAGAGAACCAAATTTCTTTGGCCACAGTGACTGATTCATCCAAGATGGGCCAGTCATAGTAAGGATACTTGTGTAGGAGGTACCAGGAAGAGTCTTTTTTCTCTCTTCCCTACTGGGTTTGCAGTTAGAATCTAAACATAATTTAAGCCCCATGGAATAAACCCCACACTTTACTCAATGACTAGAGTTTTTAGGAGGTTATTGTGGAAATGAAGATACTATGGAAATTTTTTTATTTCAACTTTTGAAGTTAACTTGGCAAAGTTTTATCTTGCCAAGTCCGTGATCCCTAGTAGATCAGAATCCTGAGGAGTGAAAACTAAGATGAAAAATCCCAGAATCCCAGACCATTACTCTGGACTACCTAACTGCAACTAAAAAGTTATTAGTCTGGATCATACCCCAAGGTCTACACTCTGCCCAAAAATATAGTCTATATAGTCTTGTATGGATGAAGAGCTACTTATCAAGAGGAAAGTTAGGCTGTGTTGGAAACCAAAGTGTAAATATAGCTTATCTGGAATTCATATTTGTGGAGCATAAGCTGTGCAAAAAGTTGGTTAAACAATACAGTGTCTGCCTTCATATATCTTGAGGCCTTGTGGAAAAAAACCAACAATAGGTAATTATATAATACCATAAATGCTATAATGAAATATTATGGGGATACCTTCCAGGGGCATCTAATCCAGGCTTCAATGGTCCATCAAAGCTTCCTGGAGAAAGAGACATCTAAGCAGAGACCTGAGGATTTGACAAAAGCCACTAGGTGAAGATATGGAGAATGCTCTCCATAATAAGGAAAACACAATTTATAATAATAATAATGAAAAAAAACAGAAGCCCTGCCCCGGGACTGAAGTGTAGGCAACAAAGTGGAGATATGGATGATGTGGCAGAGATGGACCAGGGGTCAATCACAGAAATCCATAGCAGCCATGTTAAGATGTTTGGATTTTAAAGATAGTGGAGGAATTGGAGACCTAGGTATTTTTTTAAAGATTTTATTTATTTATTTGACAGAGAGAAACACAGCCAGGGAGGGAACACAAGCAGGGGGAGTGAGAGAGGGAGAAGCAGGCTTCCCGCCGAGCAGGGAGCCCGATGTGGGGCTCGATCCCGGGTCTCCGGGATCATGACCTGAGCCGAAGGCAGTCACTCAACCAACTGAGCCACCCAGGCGCCCCGTGGAGACCTAGGTATTATTAGGTCCCAGGAGTTGAGCTCAACAGGAGATCCAAGAGAAGAAGAGCAGCAATTCTAGGAACAGAAAAGCAATCACTTTCTGGAAGGTAAGACTTGTGGAGAAGTGAATCGGAAGCAACATTTGGGAAGACAGACCATGCGGGAGGGGCCAGCTCCTGGCCAGCAGTAGAGCAGTGAAGCACAAAATAGGAACCTTTAGAAGTCTGCTCCACTGAGGGACTTTGCTCCAGAGGCTAGGCAGGGGGTGGAACACTCACTAGGCCAGTGTGATCTCAGGACCCGCAAGGTCACGGAAGGGCCTGGGGGCCTGAGCATGGCAGAGCTCCCAGGTATCCAAGTTGGGAAACTGGCAGCAGAGACGGAGCCCAGGAGGAGGCTCTCAGCTCAAGATTACCTCAAACCATTATCCAAGGTGCATTCAGGCCACTACTTTTTGAGCAGGGACCCCACAAGTGGCAAACCCTGGGAGACCCCTTCTTCCCACTCTGGGAGGAGTGGCATGGGAGCACGCTGCAGGAATCTGCTGGGTTTGAAGACTCCAAACAGGGCCATGTTCCAGAGATAGAAATGCTCTGTCACAGGCCGGGTGAGCTGGGGTCAGAGACCAGGGAGACAGGTGTGATTGACTGCTTTTCTCTGGGAGCTCACTGAGGAGTTGGGCCCCAGCTCTCAGCTCCTCTGGGCAGGAGACTAGGAGGCCACCATCTTCATTTCTGTTCTCCAAAGCTGTACCAAAAGCATTCAGAGAACAAAAGCTACCAAGGGCGAACCTAAGAAGATTACTTGACCTGGCCCCTGGAAAGAGGAGTGCGATTCCACCTCCAGCAAAGACATTTGAGAATCAATACAACAGGCTCTTCCCCTAGAAGATCTGCAAGAACATCCAGTCAAGACAGAGTTCACACCAGTCAATGAGAACTGTGGAACTCCAAAGCTAGGGGAATGTATCACATAGAATTCATGGCTTTAGTTTTGAATTTGTTCTTTAGTTTTCCAAAATTAAATTAAAATTTTTTTTCTATTTCTTTAATTTTTTTCATTCCTATTTTAACATTAACTATTTTATTAATACCTTTTTAAAAAATATTTTTAAATTTTAATTGTTATATTCTATCTCCTCATTGTATTTTTTTTATTTTTGTATACATACAGGTTTTTCTTTCTTTAAAATTTGAAGATACATTTCTTCTAATAGATCAAAATATAACTTAAATTTAGTACATGGTTTTGCTCTTGTCTCCAGCATCATCACATTCTTTCCTCTTTTTTTCTTCTTTCTTTTTTCAACCAACTTCTTATCAATCCTTTTTTAGAATCTTTTTTCATTTTCATCATTACAGTCATATTCCATCCCTTCATCGTGTATACCCTTATTTTTGCACATATACAAGTTTTTCTTTCTTTAAAATTTTTGGAGGCAATTTCTTCTAACAGACCAAAATACACCCAAAATCAAGTGTGTAGCTCTATTCTATTCACCAGTCTAATCATATATACATAGAGAGAGAGAGATTTATATAGATAGATAAAGATATAGATTATTTTTTCCTTTCTTCTTCCCTGATTTTGGGTCTCTTCTGATTTGGTTAGTGTATATTTTTCTAGAGTCATTGCTACCCTTTTATTATTTTGTTCTCTCATTCATCTATTCTTAACTGTATAAAATTACAAGGTGGAAAAACTCACCTAAAAAAAAAGAACAAGAGGCAGTACTGATGGCTAGGGACCTAATGAATAGGGACATTAGTGATATGCCAGAACTAGAGTTCAGAATGATGATTATCAAGGTGCTAGCTGGGATCGAAAAAAGCATGGAAGATATTAGAGAATCGCTTTCTGGAGAAATAAAATCCCTTTCTGGAGAAAAAAAAAGAAATAAAATCTAACCAAGTTAAAATTTAAAAAATGCTATTAATGAGGGGCAATAAAAAATGGAGGCTCTTACTGCTAGGATAAATTAGACAGAAGAGAGAATTAGTGATATAGAAGACCAAATGATGGAAAATAAAGAAGCTGGGAAAAAGAGAGAACTAACTACTGGACCATGAGGGGAGAATTCGAGAGAAGAGTGATACTATAAGACAAAAAATATTAGAATAATTGGGATCCTAGAAGAAGAAGAAAGGGGGGGGCAGAAGGTATATTGGTGCAAATTATAGCAGAGAATTTCCCTAATTTGGCAAAGGGAACAAGCCTCAAAGTCCAGGAGGCACAGAGAACTCCCTGCAACATCAATAAAAATAGGTCCACACCCAGTAATCTAATAGTAAAACTTACAAGTCTCAGTGACAAAGAGAAAATCCTGAAAGCAGCTCAAGTGAAAAGGTTTGTAATATACAATGGAAGAAATATTAGATTGGCAGCAGACCTATCCACAGAGACCTGGCAGGCCGGAAAGGACTGGCATGCTATATTCAGAGCACTAAACGAGAAAAATATGCAACTAAGAATGCTATATCCAGTTAGGCTGTCACTGAAAATAGCAGAGATAAAAAGCTTTTGGAACAAACAAAAACTAAAAGAATTTACAAACACCAAACCAACCCTACAGGAAATATTGAAGGAGGTCCTCTAAACAAAGAAAGAGTCTAAAAGTAACAGACCAGAAAAGAACAGAAACAATATACAGTAACAGTCACCTTACAGGCAATACAATGACACTAAATTCTTATCTTTCAAAAGTTACCCTGAATGTAAATGGGCTAAATTTCCCAATCAAAAGACACAGGGTATCAGAATGGATAAAAAACAAAACCCATTGATATGCTTTCTCCAAGAAACTCATTTTAGACCCAAATACACCTCCAGATTTAAAGCGAGGGCATGGAAAACAATTTACCATGCTAACGGACATCAAAAGAAAGCTGGGGTGGCCATCCTTATATCTGACAAATTAGATTTTAACCCAAAGACTATAATAAGAGATGAGGAAGGAGACTATATTATATTTAAAATGTCTGTCCAACAGGAAGATCTAACAATTTTAAATATCTATGCCCCAAACATGGGAGCAGCCAATTATATAATCCAATTAATAACTAAACCAAAAGACTCCACTTCAAAACTGCTAGAACTCATACAGGAATTCAGCAAAGTGTCAGGATATAAAATCAATGCACAGAAATCAGTTACATTTCTATACACCAACAGCAAGTCTGAAGAAAAAGAAATTAAGGAGTCAATCCCATTCACATGTGCACCCAAAACCATAAGATACACTAGGAATAAACCTAACCAATGGGCAAAGAATTGGTACTCAGAAAACTGTAAAGTACTTATGAAAGAAACTAAGGAAGACACAAAGAAATGGAAAAACATTCCATGTTCATGGATTGAAAGAACAAGTATTGTGAAAATGTCTATGCTACCTAAAGCAATCTATGCATTTAATGCAATAACTATCAAAATACCATCCATTTTTTTCAAAGAAATGGAACAAGTAATCCTAAAAGTTGTATGGAACCAGAAAAGACCCCAAATAGCCAGAGGAATATTGAAAAAGAAAACCAAAGTTGGTGGCATCGCAATTCCAAACTTTAAAGCTCTATTACAAAGCTGCAATCATACAGACAGTGTGGTACTGGCACAAAAACAGACACACAGATCAGTGGAACAGAATAGAGAGCCCAGAAATGGACCCTCAACTCTATGGTCAACTAATCTTCAACAAAGCAGGAAAGGATGTCCAGTGGAAAAAGACAGTCTCTTCAACAAATGCTGTTTGGAAAATTGGACAGCCACATGCAGAAGAATGAAACTGGACCATTTCCTTAAACCACACACAAAAATAGACCCAAAATGGATGAAAGGCCTCAATGTGAGACAGGAATCCATCAAAATCTTTGAGGAAAACACAGGCAGCAACCTCTTTGACCTCAGCCACAGCAACTTCTTCATAGAAACATCGCTCAAGTAAGGGAGTCAAGGGCAAAAATGAACTATTCGGACTTCATCAAGATCAAAAGCTTTTGAACAGCAAAGGAAACAATCAACAAAATCAAAACACAACCGACAGAATGGAAGAAGATATTCGCAAATGACATATCAGATAAAAGGCTAGTACTCAAAATCTGTAAAGAACTTATCAAACTCAACACCCAAAAAACAAATAATCCCATCAAGAAATGGGAAGAAGACATGAACAGACATTTCTGCAAAGAAGACATCCAAAGGGCCAACAGACACATGAAAAAATGCTCAACATCACTCGGCATCAGGGAAATACAAATCAAAACCACAGTAAGATACCATCTCACACCAGACAGAATGGTTAAAATTAACAAGTCAAAAAATGGCAGATGTTGGTTGGGATATGGGGAAAGGGAACCCTTCTACACTCTTAGTGGGAATGCAAGCTGGTGTAGCCCCTCTGGAAAACAGTATGGAGATTCCTCAAAAAGTTGAAAATAGAGCTACCCTATGACCCAGCAATCGCAGTACTGGGTATTTACCCCAAAGATACAAATGTAGTGATCCAAAGGGGCACGTGCACCCAAATGTTTATAGCAGCAATGTCCACAATAGCCAAACTATAGGAAGAACCTAGATGTCCATCAACAGATGAATGTATAAAGAAGTGGCGTGTATATATATAATGGAATACTATGCAGCCATCAAAAAGCATGAAATCCTGCCATTTGCAGTGACGTGGATGGAACTGGAGGGTATTATGCTGACTGAAATAAGTCAATCAGAGAAAGACAATTATCATATGATCTCTCTGATATGAGGAATTTGAAAGGCACGGTAGGGGATTACAGAGGGTAAGGAAGAAAAAAATGAAACAAGATGGGAACAGAGAAGGAGACAAACCATAAGAGACTCTTAATATCAGAAAACAACTGAGGTTGCTGGGGGGTCGGGGGGCAAGGGATAGGGTGGCTGGGTTAGGGACACTGGGGAGGGTATGTGCTATGGTGAGTGCTATGAATTGTGTAAGACTGATGATTCACAGATCTGTACCCTCAAAACAAATAATACATTACATGTTAATAAAAAAAAAGAAATAAAATGGTAAACATATATGGCAAAGTCTTTAGCTAGGGAAATTATATTGAAATGCTTCAGCGAATTCTTTAATAAAAATAACTAATGTAGGAGTGATAATAGTAACAAAAAGATGTTTGGATTTTATTCTGAGAACAATGGAAAACTGCTCAAGGCTTTTAAGGAGGGAAGCGGCATAACAAGAGTCACAGTTTAGGAACGTCACTCCAGATCTAATATACAGAATGGACTGAGGGGATCCAAGAGGGGAGAATACTTCCTTCGATCCCTCAGTGTGACCAGTGACAAGGCTGTTGCAATCACCCAGGTAACAGATAACAGTGGTCTGAATCAAGACATTGTCCAAAAGATAGAAAAGGATTGCACAAGGATTAAGAAGATAGAAGCAGTAGACTTAATATTATATTGGTTCTTAAGCTTGCCTGATAGTTCAATCTTATCAACTCCCAGGTGGCTGGCCAATCAGGATGATATATTTTATTAAGGATATTAATACAGAGGGATTCATATCACTCAGGATCCCTTTCAAGTTTGTAGTGCTTTGGTTCTGTACTGAAGACAGAAAGTAAGAGTGAATATTTATTTATGGATTCCTTGGCTAATAGAAGTAGAGACACCTTGTTGCTTAAATATTGGTAAGATATTGGACATAAAAATAAAGCCCTTCTTAAAACAGAGTTCTACAGTACACTCACTTCATCTACTCTGAGACAAAGAGGGACCAATTGAATATTGCAGGCAATTCTGCTCACCATCCCCCAAAATAATCACAGGCCTTCAAGCAAGAATGAGAAGGGAACTGGTTATCTGCTATCCTTTGAATTGTTTCGGCTTCCCCTGTTCCTCACTGGGTACAAAACTTGCCACTCTGCTTGTAATTCTGGCGATCAAAGATGAACATTTTTCAATTTTCAAATATCATGCTTCGCCAAAATATAAGCTAACCACTTCATTCAGTTCATTCAGTTCTCAAGAGAAGAAAAGGGATTTGTTCTAACACTAGAAAAATGGGGATGTGGACTTATTGAGAGAGTGCATATAAGCCCCTATTTTTATACACTGTACTTTATGCATGCAGTTTAAGGAATTTTTAAAAGATTTTGTTTATTTATTTGATACAGAGAGAGAAAGATGGCAAGAGAGAGCATGAGCAAGGGGAAGGGCAGGGGGAGAGGGAGAAGCAGACTCCTCATTGAGCAGGGAGCCCCAGCATGGGGCTGAGATCATGACCTGAGCTGAAGGCAGATGCTTAACCAACTGAGCCACCCAAACGCCCCTAGTTCAAGAATTTTAAGGGTGACTTTTTACTATGTGAAAATATACCATAGGTGTTAATGAAGAAACCACTGAGTAAGAGCTGACTCCAGGAAAAGTAAATTAATGGAATTCACTATCCCAGAAGTCATAAAACCTAAAAATACAAATTTTATAAATTCCAGGAGGACTACAAGGGAAACTAGAGGTGTTTCAGGATGACCTTAATGTCATATTGTCTTTCCAACAAAATATGATTTATCACAACTATCCAAGAGAAAGAGCAAATGGGGGCTCCATGGCCTTGTAGATGGAAAGATCCTGAACCTCTATGTTCCTGCAGACTGCTCAGGTCAAATGCTAACTCAGGGCTTTCATCTGCCAATCAGTTCCTCGGGTGGACCCAAAAATACTTCTGAAAACCGTTCCCCTGCCTGAATTACTAAGATGTTATGATTTAATTTCCAGCTAGAAGACACAATCTGGATATTTTCTTTTTCACCTCGCTTTCTGTAGTCTTGTTCTCCTTCAGCCCTTTCTATTTTTTTTATATAAAATAAAGGACAAGACTTTAAAGTGATTAAGAAGCACATACAGCAACTCTAAGAATGTTGCTAGGCAACAAGGACCATATATATGGGCTTGATGAATGAATTCTGAGCATCTGCATGAAAGAGAAATCGAAGAAGCCAGTGAGTTAACTGTCTCAATAACTGTAGAGGTTAGGACTTTTTGACTTGTATGCTCTTGGATTTGCCTGAGTAGGGAAACAGCACACTTATTTTAAATCTTTCTGGTAGGCTCTGGTCCAAATGTGTTTAAAATTCTCTTCCGTGGAAAATTGACACAGTATGCTATCATGATCACTAGCTCAAGAGGGGAAAGGAGGTAAAAATGGCTTCTATCTGTATTTTCCTAGTTTAGGGCTATGTTACCTATAGCTTGGGCTATTTCTAACAGTCTCCAGCCTGATCTGGGCATGTTTTCTCCCCCTCCTCCTCCAGTTCAGCTCAACTAGCTGATTAATTACAAGGGTATTTTCTATCTTCTAGTCAGCAACTCCCATGCCCTACAATCAGCATTTACCCTCTTCAGTTGCACTGAAAAATATAATTGTTGGCTATAATTAAGTCTGCTTTATTTTATTCTTATTACAAAGCAATGCATGATCATTAACAAAAAAGCAGAACAATACAGACACACAAATGAACATTAACATCCGTTATCCTGTTTATGAGACAAGCAATGTAAATATCTTGGTGCATAGCATTCCAGATGATTTTCTGTGCATACATAAACAGATTTTTCTTCTTACAGAACTGTTTTACCTATATACATGAATTCATAAATTGCCCTATAAATTCAACAGCCAACATACTTTTCAATGGCTTCTATGCCAGACCATAATTATTTAAACATTTCCATGAAACTTGGAATAATTAGCACAATAAATGACCAATTACAAGATAATTTTACGAATCTTATTGTAGCTTCCTGTTCCTCCCCTGACCTAACCATAGCTAGCTTTATTAATTTCCCAGTCTTACTCGACTATTTTCTTTCCATTTCTACTAGTATTGCCGTACTGTAAGCCTTTTACCTAGCTGCTTGTGGTGAGGAATTAATTTAGGACTTCTGGTTTAAATGTCAGAAACCCCAACTCACAGTGATTCAAGCAAAAGTGAAAGTCTCACTGCCTGATTGAAAGATTCTGTACAGGGGCTAGTGAACGCATAGTGGAATCAGGGACTGAAATAATCTCAGTGGGACTTGGACTCACTACCTCTACATCCCAGAAATTCCCTCTTTGGTAATGGCTTCATTCTTGGGCAGGTTCTCCCCTAAAGGTGACCAGACAGCTGCCAGCATCTCGAGGCTTCTGCGCTCTCAGGAACTCCAGGGGAAAGGGCATTCCAGTGATTTCATCCTGACAGCCACTGAGTGTACCCACCTAAACCAGTCACCATGGCCAGGGGGCAGTCATTCTGAGTGGGGCCAGACCTAGAGTACACACCCACTCTGGAGCCCGGGGACACACCTCACCCTATCCAAGACACAGGAACCTAAGAACCAGGGAGGGTTCCTACAGTCTGGGGGTAGGTACCCTACCCAAGAAGCAACACCAGGGTGCTGTTACCGGAAAAAGGGAGACTACAATGTGGGCCTATCAGTAAGGATCTGCAATGAAGCCCAAGAAAAGCACTAATGAAGCCAGCAGGAGCCCACACAGCCTGGCCATGAACGCAAGAAATGCGAGATTAGAAATGCGGCATAAATCCGCACGGGGGGAGGGGGTGTCCCCACGCTTTGTGTAGTTTCCTAGTCCAACCAAGATCATGGAAGAAATGATAACCATTCACTACCATTTGCCAGTGTGCTCCCTTGGCTCTTTCAGATCCACATGCCACCGTCCTCTCCCTGGGCTCTGTGTAGGCACCGTATCAGTCAGGTCTTTCCCAGGCTCCCAATTGGATTTAGTCCACAGAAGAGGCATCATGAGATCAGAGAATTTCTCCATCTCCCTCCTTGTTGAGCCATAGGTGAAGAACACAGCTTCTGTTGGATGAATGTCTAGAACAAGCTACAGACCTCTTTGGGTCCTGGTAATAATTCTCTCCCCTCAAGTGCAGTGGTAGTGACAGCTCACTACTGTTGTGAGCTCCAGGGTGTTCCACCATCCCTTGTTGTTTCAACCCTGCACACACCTTTACCCCATCTGCATGTGCCTTCTCTTTCCTATGAGAGCTGAGAGTTTGCTTGGCCAGTCAGTGCTCCCACACACCAACCACGAATCTGTTTAACCTCTAAAGTCCTCATTCAAGAAATAGATGTAGGGACGCCTGGGTGGCTCAGTTGGTTAAGCAACTGCCTTCGGCTCAGGGCATGATCCCGGAGATCCGGGATCGAGTCCCACATCGGGCTCCCTGCTCTGCAGGAAGCCTGCTTCTCCCTCTCTCACTCCCCCTGCTTGTGTTCCCTCTCTGGCTGTGTTTCTCTCTGTCAAGTAAATAAAATCTTTAAAAAATAATAAAATAAATAAAATAAAATATTTAAAAAAAAAAAAGAAATAGATGTAAACATTGGAAGCTCAATGCTGTCAGTTTAACTCAAATTACAAGGTAACCATGGCTAGGCTTTGGTGACCACAGAAGTTCGCTTAAGAGGGGGACATGTACTAGAGATTCCACCTGCTTTCATATTTGGTTGATTCATAGGGGATATCAGAAATACACCCTCCGAAGATGATACTTAAATTCAGTTGATCCGGCTTTCCTGGTAGGAATTGAAAGGGAAAGGAAGGGAGGAAGGGAAGAAGGGAGGGAAGAGGATGGATGGAAAATAAAGCCATAGGGATAAGGAGTTCTGACTTTGGGAGTCAGGAAACTGGAAACTCAGTCTGACTTTGCCTGTGACTCATAGTAGGTGGCGTCCTCAGGACCACTGAGAGTCATTCTTCTGACCTTTCAAACACTGAGATTGGACGAGAACATCTTTAAAATCCCTTTCGGATTTAACAGTGTATTCAGTTCTAATAAACTACAATGCATGCTTGCAAAAACAAATGTACTTACAAACACCACCAGTTCAAAGAAAATAAAGCTATCTCTCTAAGGTGGGTAAAAACGTTTCTCCTGACCAAGAAAGCAAATTATTTTTGAAAACTAAACAATCATTTAAGTGAATTTATTTAAGTGAATAATGGAATAGAAACCTAAGGCTCTGACCTCGTTTCAAAACAAAATTGTATTTGTTCAGATTCTTGCTGCAGACCAAATTTTATGGACAGAAAATGTGGGCCTATCAATAAGGATCTGCAATGAAGCCCAAGAAAAGCACTAATGAAGCCAGCAGGAGCCCACACAGCCAGGCCATGAACGTAAGCAATGCGAGATTAGAAATACAGCACAAAATCCGCAGAGGGGGGAGTCCCCACGCTTTGTGTAGTTTCCTGGTCCAACCAAGATCATGGATGCCGTAGGAGGAAGATCAAAAAAAAAAGGCCAAAGCAGGAAATGAGCTGTAACTTGACAGAATCACAAAAGAAAACAGAAAAGCATGAGACACATCAGGTCCAAAGAAGGAGCTTAGAAAATGTCGTCTGTTTATTCAGAAACGAGGCAATGGGTAATATTAAAAAGAATTTAAAAAATTAAGCTTTGAGGTATGTCATGCTAAAAATATCCATTATAAATAGCCAGGTACAAGAACAGGCAATAGACAAATCGAGTGTGGGAAATGAAACTTACTAGAGTATTGCAGGGAAAGAGAGGGACAGACTTTGCTCCTGAGGGCTCGAGGTTTACTCAGGGCAACTTAAATCAAGGACAGAACATCTGCACTAGGACCCAGTGACAACTCGGGGGCTTCGAATAAGAAGGTGGAAAAGTATGGAGGAAAAGTCAGAGGCTGAACTATCTGCATTGGCAAATGGTTCTAAGTCAGCTGCCAAGTAACTGGTCAGTTGGTACTGGATGCCTCGAAAACTGTAAAGAAGCATGGAGAACCAGGACATGGGAAGAAAGAGTGATACAGCAACAGTGTTTGCAGTTGGGGTGATGGGTGGGGTAAGAATGGGGAGTGGTGACCCATTCGAATAATCTGCTGATCTTGAAGCATGTGTTCTAGAACTTTCCTGCCCATTGCAGTAGCCGCTAGATGCGTGTAGTTATTGAACATTTGAAATGTGGCTGGTCCAAAGTCAGTGGAAAATATACACTAGATTTTAAAGACTAAATACCAAAAAAAAAAAAAAAGAGTAAACTATCTCACTAATAATTTTATATTGATTATATGTAGAAATGATATTTTAAATAGGTTGAATTAAATAAATAATTAAGATTTAATTTCACTTGTCTCTTTTACTTATTTTTAACATAGGTACTAGTAAACTTGAAATCACATATGTGGCTCCCATCTGTTCTCAGCATTATATTCCTACTGGACAGAGCTAATGTGTGAAGTCCCTGCTCCTCTCCAGCCTTCTGTGATCTTATGATGTTTGGGAAGACCTGACTTAGTTCTCACTATCTTTCCCATCTCAAGCAGAGCCTAGTTTCAAACTAAGGGAAAGAAAACCATGTTGACATCCAGCAGCTGCTGCATCCCCACAATTCACACCCACTGGGGAATATACAGTGACTTAGAAGAACAGTCACCACCGCCTCCTCACATGTATACCCACTTACCATATATATAACAACCATATTTGTATGTGTCAGAATAATATCCATTAATAGGGAAAGAATATTAGCCAAATCATTAGATACAGTGAGATTCACATTTCTACTGTCAAGCGTAAGTGTTCATTTGAACTAAGGAGAGTCATTGGTGCTTGTTAATTACAAGAGGCTCTTTGGGATGCCTGGGTGGCTCAGTGGGTAAAGTGTATGCCTTTGGCTCAGGTCATGATCCCAGGGTCCTGGGACTGAGTTCCACATCGGAGGTCCCTGCTCAGTGGGGAGTCTGCATCTCTCTCTAATCCTCCCTGTCTGTGTTCTCTCTCTCTCTCTCTCTCTCTCTCTCTCTCTCTCTCTCTTTCTCTCTCTCTCTCAAATAAATAAAAGAAAAAAGAGACTCTTTGAAATTCAAGTGTGTTTGAACTTCATGTCTCCCACTTTGCAGCAAGAAACCAGTTTAGGGGAGCAGTGTTTTCCAGTCTTCAGCCTGTAATCAAGAGTTCCAGGTCTGTAAAACCCAAGCTTTTGTCTTGGGATGAAAACTTCTAGTGTCATCCACCAATCGACATAATTGGTTCTCTGGACTTGTACTCTCTCCAAACCCTAGGAGCCACAGGATCCTTTCAGCCTTGTCAATTCCACTGGAACCTACTACCTGGCACACCTATTCTCAGTACCTGCTAAGTGCATCAGATCCTGGTCCAAACTCCGTTTGGTCAGTCTACGGTGACACAACCATTTTACATAATGATACAATTCAGATCTTACCTACATAAACAAAGGATTTCCTTTACAACTGAAATTGTAAGAACTCCAATCTTGAGGACAGTCTCCCTTGTGCAAGAATTTTGGTCCTTTTATTGGACATCTGCACTTTTAGGCTATCAAAGATTCATCCTCCCTTCATTTGGTAGAAGAGCTCCATTTTCTTTGAGGGAACCAGCTCATCCCTACTCTAGTCCATGTGGTTTTGGTGGCACTGAGCCTATTCTCCACATCTCATCTCCAGGGACAGCACATAATCTAGGCCTGCCAATTACCATATTTAGCTTCCCTGGAAATTCTAAGAGAAGCATAATGCAAACCACAATGATTCAGAGATGGTTCCATGGACGCAAACTGGTCCAATGGTCTTTAATTCTGGGACTTTGTTGCAACTAAAGGAAAGGATGACCTTTGTTTTATCTGCATTTGAAACTGATAGTAGTGAGCCTGGAACTTCAAGGCAATGCTACCTGAAAAGGCTCCACTTAAGAGGATGACAGAGCAGAGAAACCAATTCCAAGGATATTGTTTGAGGCCCTGGCCCAGCAAATTGCACTCCTGAACTTTTCAGTTTGGTAAGTTAATGAATTCTCATTTTTGTGCACACTACTTCGGATTTTCTTGAAACTGAGAGAATCCTAATAGCACTCTTCAAATATTTAACCCAATATGTGGATAATCTATATTTTTCCTATAGTTCAAGCTTCCCATGAAATTTTCCCAGTTGATGTAAGCACACCCCGAATTTTCCTTTTATTTTGTCCTTTTCAACAAATAAGCTGTAAGGCCTGTTGTCATTACTAGGACTCACCTTGGAGATCTGGTCCACCCAGAATCAAGGGAATTCAAGGGTCACTCTACTATTTCATGCTGAAGTACTGACAATATTCGACATCAGGTCATCCTTACTTCTCATCAGGATTATATCCCAGTTCTGGATTCTGAACTTCTGTACGGATCCTGAGACCCAGCTGCCAATTTGCATTCCAGCTTTGACTGGTATCCAAATGCATTCCTATGCTTCTGACTGCTTCTTGTAATGACTGCCCAAGTCTCAGTTAACTTGGCATCACGGGTCTAACCTGACCATTCCTTCTACTTCAGAAACTGTAGATGAGTCCCTAGTATATTTTGATAAACTTCCCTAAGAACAGTACTCTATATGGTTTAAAATGCTCAACTTCCAGATTCCCCATTGCTGTGGCCTGAATATTACCATTTGCTGGACTTGCCGGATGCCAGCTGCTAATGGGCTAATCTTTCTATGATGTATCTGCTATGTTTCCCCAAAACCAACCTTATCCTGAGGAAGAAATATGTCTTCTCACATTTCTCACCAAACTTCAGTTACCCTTTCCAAATATCCCAACCCAGACCAAACACCATAAAACCTTCATGCCTCTCTACTTACATTTTAGCATCTTCTGACATCACTGTTACCTTTCTGATGTACTTTAGATACTCCTGTGTTGACTTAATGCCATGTGTATAGTGGAAAAATCCTGCACTAAGAACCAAAACATCTGGATTCTTAAAAAAAAAAAACACCCAAACATCTGGATTCTAATCTTGGCTTCATCATATACCACTTAGGGTGACTATCAGCACACAAAAAAAATCCCTTTAATAACCTTTCAAATTTTCATTTCCTGTATTTATAGGCTAGGTTAAAAAAAACTTGCCTTAATCTGCTGGATGCCACAAGCACTAGATAACAATGCAAGGGAAAGCACGTTGTACACTCCAAAATATCACGTAAATAAATTATTATTATGAAGTCTTATCACTAGACAGAACTGTCATCTCATATACCTTCTGAACCAAAACCAGCCACACATATTGTAGATAACCGCTAAATATTTGTCGATTCACAAATATTCCTAAAGCCCCTTTCTTTTTCTTTCTTTTCTTTTTTTTAAATTTTTTCACTTAGATTCAATTTAGCTAACATGTAGTGTATTCTTAGTTTCAGGGGTGGAATTTAGTGACTCATCAGTTGCATATGATACCCAGTGCTCATTCCATCAAGTGCCCTCTTTAATGCCCATCACCGATTTACTCCATTCCCCCATCCACCTCCTCTCCAGCAATGCCATTTCTAAAACAAAAGAAAAATGTCTTCCAATGAACCAAGAGAGGAGTTCGGTTAGGAATAATAAAGATGTAAAGAAAAAAGACTAGGTAAAGAAAGCTCTTGGGTTGTGAGTGATGGTGGAAGTGCTGGGCGAGTGGAAAGGTGAGAGAGAAAGAGAATTGGGGGACATGAGGCCTGGGGATGCAAGATGACATGCCAGTGGAGGAGAGGAAGAGGAGGCGAAGAAAAGGTAGTAGGGAATATGAAAAAGTGGCAGAGTAAAAAAGGCATCAATAAACTTAAACTGGAGCCATCTTCTTGGGAAACATCCAGAGATTGCAAAGGAAATGAGCTCCTTGCTGCCCAGTGACTTCTAGTTAGGTAGGAGAGAACCGGCCACTGAAAGTCATCTGAAGGAGAGAGGTCAGGGGCAGGTGCACACGTGCCTCCTCCATGAGAGGAGACAGGGACAGCAACTGGACAACAGAAGAACTTGGATGTTGAATAACTGCACAGAATTCATAAGAGAAATGAATAAAAGGGCAGAGGAAGAACAGTCTATAAAATAAAACCTTTTTCCAGACCTAGCTATTGAAATTTTGCCTAATTTAACAATCTTGTGTAATTGCTTGTCTCCACTGAATACCTAACCACCTGGATTGAATTTAACCAATTACCTGGACGTACTTAAAAAGACCAGACGGACGCCTAGGTGGCTCAGTCGTTAAGCCTCTGCCTTCAGCTCAGGGTCATGATTCCGGGGTCCTGGGATCGAGTCCCAAGTAGGGCTCCCTGTTCAGCTTCTCCCTGTGCCTGCTCTTCCCGTGGTTGTGCTTGTCTTCTCCCTCCCTCCCTCCTTCCTTCTCTCTGTCAAATAAATAAATAAAATCTTAAAATAAAAAGATTACAATTTTCAATGCAGAAGCTGATGACTACTTTCTAGGATACCCCACTGGGAATGCTGGGGAGAGGCTTCAACTCTCCTATCGCCTCTTAAGGACCATTCCTGTGCTAACATTTAAGGTCACCAGCTGATCTCGGTCATCTCTGAGGATCGGAAAGGAAGACGAAAGTAATGCAGCTAATGGATTTCTGACTGGAGATGAGAGAGAATTCCCAGAATACAAGGTTGTCAAAGAGAGAAAGTCCACTGAAAGGGACCTGATCTCTGAGGGGCTCCATCAGAGAAATACGGGGCCTCCTCTCTGAGATGACACGGGTGCTCTTTCTCAGCGTGGGCTATCTATAGTCTGGACCCACTGACACAAGGCAGTGTTTACAAAGCCCTCAGCCCAGTAGCTGGAGTATATGAGGAAAGTCTCAGGAACTCCTAGTTGTGAACATAGAGATAGTAGAAATAATATAGAGTTAATAGTTGGCAGAGGAGTAGAAATGGCAGCAGATGAGTGATGGTGGTCTTGGGACTTGCTATAATTCATGAGGCAGCAACAGGATGGCAGTCAGGGGCCAGAGCTCAGGACGCAGACCTCCTAGGCTCGGATCCTGGATCTTTGGCTCTACCACATGTGAGCCATGTGAATTTGGGCAAGTTCATCTCTCTGTGTCTTGATGTTACTACCTATTAAATGAGCAACCCTGGGATGGACCCCTTCGCAATGCTGTCACTCCTACCACCATTCCTGCTATTTCTAACTTAACAGATACTTAACACTAGTTAGGTGTGCTAAACACAAGGGCTCCATCCCAGCTCCAGAATATAAAACAAAGGGAGCATCGACCATGTCGCTAAAGGTCCCATGCCATAAAGTCTACAATAGCCTCTCCACCCAGCTCCTCTCCAAATCCAGAGCCTCAGAATTACAAGTGAAATCCCGTGTGTGTGATGAGAGGCGGGAAGTAGAGGCACTGGCTGTGAATATCTACTGGGCATAAACCTGCCTAAGACATGCCCTCAGGAATGATGAGATCTTGCCTAAAGAGTTACAATTGAAATATAAAGGCTTTCTCAATTTTAATTAAATCTCTCCAACACTATGATATGCCAGACAGTGTGCTGAATAGTGGACACACAGTGTCCAGCCAAGGAAGTAAACCCATGAAACAAATAATCCCCAACAGCTCTGATATTTACAAATATTTGATAACAGCAATTTGTTGATCTCTGGGAGTGTGGAGGGTAGGAAGGGAAGGCTGGGGGGTCAATAGGAGATAACTGAGTTCGGATGGAAAGTGTGATGCGAGTAGGAAATTGAGAAAAGACATGGGACGGGCATGATCAGGCTTAAGCCATAGAAAGATAGCCAGTCATCTGGTAGTTAAACAAACCGGAGGTGGGAGAGGCTCAGTCAAGAAAGGAGTTTGGCAATGCTGTCAATCACCCAGAAAAGACATGGTGAAGTCTGATGGCAGCCATGACAGCAAGGATAGGAGAGGGTTGCAGAGTCAAGGTGACATAATTCTAAATAAAACAGTGCTAAAATTAGGCTGGTGTAAAAAGTTACTAGCTATTTTTTTTTCACAGGGTAAAACCTCATCAGTTCAACATAATTGGATAGAAGCCTGTCACAATTAATCAAATATGAATTACAGATTTTTTAAAAAAAAATATGACTAACTGCTTAGGCTTTTTTGGACCCGGTGAGATATTTTAAATACCTTTCAAATTCCCTGTTCTTAATTAGTAGCTTCAGTGTTCCAGCAAACAATTAAGGCAAGGTTATTAAAAGTAAAATTTTTTTCTGAAGTGGATGGGACCCTTCTCTCTTCTGATCTTGTTCCCACAAATGTGCTTCCTGGATTACAAGAAAGACAATTCCTCTTTCGCTAGTAAAGGAAGTCATAACCCTGAGCTCAGGCTGATTGCCCAGAGAACTGATCTGAGAAGGCTATAAAATCTCTCAACACAGAGACTGGTTGGCTGGCCTTCTTCTCACCAGTTAAGGGTGTCAAACCAGATGATGGTAGCTCCTCAATAACACAACCATAAATAATGATATGTATGAAGTTACAGACAGAAGTCAGCCACCATTTTCCTGATTCTCAGGATCCTCTGGGGTGACTCAGTTTGCTTTTCAAAACTTCATCAGTGGTGCAATGATAAAATTCAGCTCAATCCCAAGACAAGCAATCAAACCATCCCCTCTTAGGGAGGGGAATTTATCTTATCCTCTGCTAAAGTATTAAATTAATGGAAACCTTTCATTATCATAGCTTATCTAAAATTCACACTAAACCAATACACTCCCAAATGATGTGCATTTCTTACATCATAACCCTCATGAGTCATTAAGAATTTATTTACTATGAAAAAGACAGAACGCAACTCTCACGATTGCACTAACTAGAAAAGACAGTACAAAGGAAATAATTCAGTACTTCACATTACCTAAAGAGGCACAACAGATGGCTTGCTCCCAGAAGCTTTCAGAGTGTGGGAGATCAGAAGGGGTATATAGTTCTAACTTGCACGTTCAAAACTTCCTTGATTCTTGCAAGTTAGAAAATGAAACATCCCTGAAATCTCAAGAAAGAGGAAGCTTCAGATACAGGCAATCTCACCGATGTTAGTATCTGGAGAGATACCCTCATCTTTCCCTTATCTAGATCACTGGAGCCTTGGGGGAGGGGTTAATTTCTATTCTTTTCTATTCTTTTTAAAAAAGATTTTATTTATTTATTTGACAGAGAGAGATCACAAATAGGCAGAGAAATGGGGAAGCAGGCTCCCTGCTGAGCAGAGAGCCCGATGTGGGATTCGATCCCAGGACCCTGAGATCATGACCTAAGCCGAAGGCAGAAGCTTAACCCTCTGAGCCATCCAGGCGCCCTATTCTATTCTATTTTACTCACTCCACAGCAATTTGGATTACTATCCTTCCAAAACATTTCCCCCCCTGGGATCCATGAAAATTTGGTTAACTTTCTGTTAGATCACCAGAATGTCTCACAGTTTTCTCCACCTCCACCAGCTCCAGACCAAGCTTATTTCTTCATGTACCCTACTCCTTCATGGTCACCTTCAAAATGTCCTCTCTTCCTTCTCAGGTGACATGATCGCTTTCTACCACGAAATCTGCTTCCTAATGTCCTCTCGAATCTGTATTCTCTTTCCCTATGCCCGCTCCCTCCATCTTTAGTCTGGCCTTTCTCCCAGTCCACGGAAAAGTGTTAGGAGTTTCCTGAGTCTCTGAGACCCTAACTCCTGTCATCCACTCTAACTCAGGCTTCACTCAGCTAGAAGCATCCTCCCCAAATACCTGCCATGACCCTTCCTTCTTCTGCGCAGGCTGATTCCATTCCTGGACCATCCGCGGTTAGCTTTCTTCACTTATCAGCTACTTTTCAGATGCTGAGAAGTTCTCTTTTTTTTTCATATTTAAAAAAAATGACTTCCACCAGTAGTTTTATATATCTATATATACAGTCTCTCTGGAATTCAATTTTTGAGGGTTTAGACTGCAATAATTATAAATAATGAACAATGCTGACTTTTGAGATAAGGTGAGGCTAAAAACAGCAGTTATAGTGTTGCTACTAAGACCTTATTTCAAATATGTGTCTATATCTGATATGCATAGAGGCATGATAGTATTGAACATTCCAAGATGAGTACTTTGTATAACACCTTTGCAAGCCTGAAATTAATAAAGCCATTATAAGTTAAGGAGCAAGTGAGTGGGCAGAGAAGAAGGGGGAAAAAAAAGATTCTTACAGTTCTTTAGAAATGCAAATAAGAACATTGCCTGAACATCATTACCTGACTGATAAAATGTTAATCACGTAACAGGTATTTATTTAGAAACTTGTTCCAGTTCCTTAATTGAAAAAAGTTCTTAAATTCAACACAATCCTATTTGCTAAATGGTAATAAAACAAACTTCCAGAGAGAAAATAGCAGGTCCTAAGTATCACAATACGGTCTCTAAAATTGGAGATAGTTCTTACCATGGTTTTTGAAATTAGAATGATAAAATATAAAGACTTCAAGGGCCTGGAAGGCAGATGGAAGTCCCTGACCAAGTGGACTCCGGCTAGGGATGGTCCTGGAACAGTTCAAAATGGCCTTGTTTCGGACGATAGGAATTGATGTTACCTTAGGAAGTGGAGGAGTGCCCAAGCCTCTGAAAAGGCAATGTAAGTCAATTATCAAAAACCTGGACAAGCCAAACAAATGTATTGCCTGGTCTTCAATGAGAACCCAAGTCTAAAAATGTCTAATAACAGACCCATTACACTATGATCTTTGCAGGAGCATATTGAAGGTTCTGACATCAGGCAGATATAGGTGAAATGCTGGTTTTGCCTCTTCTTAAAAGTGTGACTTTGAACAAAATGACAATCCGTCTCTGCCTTAGTGACCTCACATGTCATAACAGGGACACTATCAGTAAGTGCCAGGAGATGGGGTGTCTGGTGAGAACCCACTTCCTAGTGAGCAGCTGTCCACTTTCTCACTGTATCCTCTCATGGTGGAGAGTAGGGAGCTCTCTGGGGATTCTTTAGCTGTGTTTCCGTCAAATAAATAAATAAATTCTTTTTTAAAAAAAGAAAAAAAAGAGGGCAGAAAGGTTCCAACTTTCAAAGATGGGATCCAGGTGATCTTTCACTACAGACCATGCTCCGATCCTATTACTTAAGCACTGAGGATATTCTTTTTTCTTTTAATATTTTATTTATTTGAAAGAGAGAAGCACAGCTAGAGAGGGAACACAAGCAGGGGGAGTGAGAGAGGGAGAAGCAGGCTTCCTGCCGGACAGGGAGCCTAATGCAGGGCTTGATCCTGGGACTCTGGATCACGGCCTGAGCCGAAGGAAGACACCTAACAACTGAGCCACCCAGACACCCCTGAAGATATTTTGATTGGACTGAAGCTAGGCATCAATTGGATCTTATAAATTCTTTTATACAATTAGGCAATACCTCGGGGCACCTGGGTGGCTCAGTCGGTTAAGTGTCCAACTCTTGGTTTCAGTTCAGGTCATGATTTCATGGATAATGGGATGGAGCCCTGCGTGGGACTCTGCGCTCAGCTCGGAGTCTGCTTGGCATTCTCTCCCTCTGCCCCTCCCCTCACTTGTGCACACTCATGCACTCTCAAATAAATAATCTTTAAGAAGATAGATAATACCTCAATCCCTGCCTAGCTATCATCCACTGATTTACACAGGTTCTGAGAAACTATCCAGAAAAATCTTCTTGAAATTTGCAATTTAAAGAAAGATGGCTGATGGCTAAGAGGACCCCAAAAGAAGCAAGCTGCAGTGAGGGATGCCAAGATGTTCTAAGAGAAGGAACCAGATATGCCATGGTTGACCGGGCAAGAGAGAAGGATGCAGGCAAGTGGCGGTTCTGAGAACGTGAAATAGTTGATACGGACATTCATCAGGACCCAGCCCTTCTGTGCGCCCCTGGAAGATTCGTCCTGAGAAGTGGACATGCTGCATTGCTGGTTTCTAAAACACTGCCTCAAACAATTCTAGGACGGGATCCACTTTGATCAAGTAATACACTGAACGCACATTCCTCTCACTTTACATGTGCAATAATGTTGAGACTCGGGGGCTAGTCATTTGGCAGGATAGGATTCAGACTAGCCCCCCCAGTAGAACGCTACGGCTGGAGGCTGCCAAAGCTCAGCCTGGGGAGCAGAACCAGTCCAAGGCTGCTTACAGCACTCGCTTTCAAAAGTAATGACCAAACACCCCAAACACTTGGACCACGTGAACTGGGAAAAAGTCAGATTCCTGCAGTCAAACAGTGGAGACTCCGAAACACTGAACTCTAAATGTTTATGTTCATGCCATCGCATGCGAGGTCACAGGATGTGAAGCCCAGTGCATCAGGTCCCCGAGCTCTAAGTTCTACAAGGAGCCAGTGTCATAGGGAAGAAGCTGTACCTGTTACTGGTCACTTTCAGGCACTCATCTCAACCAGAAGGTGGAAGCCTGAAAACGACTTTTGCATACTTCCTCTCCTCTTTCCAAATGGAAGTCTCAGAATGGGAAAGTGGATCACAAGAGGGAAAAAGGACCATTTCTATCCAGGATCCAGAGATGTCTTTAAGCAGTGAGAGTAGTAGCCAGTGGTTCCTTGAGCAATAAATGTGACAGTACAGTGCTTCCTAAGATCCGTGGCAGGAGAGCAGCTCATAGAGTGAACAGCCCTGCCTCTTACCCTTCCAGGGAGCTTTATGACCAATTTTGTGCATTAAATATCCCTTTGCTTGAAATAGATACAATAGTTTTCATTCTCTGGACTGGACATTGACAGGTACAGACCCAGAAAGAAACAAGGCAAAGGCGTTTTCCTCTGAAATCAGATTTCCTCTGAAATCGTCAAAAGATTAACTGCATATAAGAAAAGCTAACTATAGGGACAGAGCACAAGACTAAGAGTCAGAGATACAAGCCTAAATCCTAGATCCTCCAATTTCCAAACAGGAATGTGCCAAAGTTCGTGGGAACTGCAAAGTAAAGAGACAAGAGTGCTGGACAGTGTAAAAGAACGGTGATCTCCTCCCAATTAGACCACAATCAACCACCTTGACCCTGAGGGTCTCCCATCACCTTTAGAAAGCCATTTCCTCACGGGAGAGTGGGCCCAACCATGGAACAAATCATCAAAAAATCTAATGGGTGGTCAATTAAATGGATACTGAATCTAAGCAATCAAAAAACATCTACCTAGACTGCGGTGATTGATTGGCAGTTCTGGGTAATAAAAGCCCACATCTCATGATTATTATGAGGACCGAAGACATTGATCAATTGCTTGATGTGTGAGATACTATATTAAGAGCCTCACTTAGTTTACTTCTGATTCTCACAAGAAAAAAATAATTTTTTTCAGATGTCCGAACGAAAGGCTCAGAAAGATTCAATAATCAGTTAAGGGTCACGCAGCTAGTAAGTGGGGAAGCCACGACTTGAACCCACATCATCTTGTTTCCCAAAACACCACTCTTCCAGCATCCTATGGTGCCGCTTGCTGAATTTATCCTACTGCCTGTATTTTGGAAGCTGTGGAGTGTGACCATGCACAGGAGTGGACTGCTAGCTTAGCTCCACGAGAGCACACTCTCACACTGCAAGAGCCCAGGGCTTTAGAAATTCACATGGGTCGCCTCTCTCCATCCCGGTCACGGTCTCTAGCTTGATGTCCCCTGTGACTCCATAAGACACAGGGATATCCACCACAGGTTGAGTCCCAGTTAATATTTGTTGCGCTCCTGATCTAATCAAAAGGCTAACCGAGTTATCACCATTTTATCAGTCAAGCAATAAAGTTGAGCATTATTCCCATTTACATTTCTAAAGCAACATAAAAATAACCCCTTTCAAATGGTTACCCACTCACTTTCTCCTTATATGCTAATGCATGCCACAGTTTCAAAGCCTGATGAGAGATTTCCTGCAAAACATTTCACTGCCTTAAAGTTTCACATATTCACAGCTCCAAATGCAGGATACAAACATGAATTAACTCTAGTTCCAAATCAATTACGTACTGTTAAGTCTTTAGGGCAGACAACCTGTACAAGCGGATTTCAAACACTATGTTATATTTCAAAGCTTTGGACTATTTAGCGTAAGAAATTCCCACTTCATCCTCAGGCTTCAGTGAAACATATGTATTGTCACCAGTATTCATAATCAGGCCAAAAATCAAGTCCCTTATTTTAAAAATTGCTCTTTCTCTTTGCTAAAATTGGATCATTTCAATGAATTCTTGCAGTGACACTGATTTCTAATTAATTTCATTTCTTCACTTGAAGAAATGAATTGCAACCTAGTGTCATGAATCAAAGTAACTGGGTAATTAATTCAAAGCTGGCTACTCCCCTTTGTTATGGTTTTTAATTAATGTCACATGTGTACAGCAGGTGACTGTATTTACATGAAGAGTATGTGTTTTATATTTTAAAATATTCAGCTTTTGGTATTTATTCAAAATTTTCTGGTTTTATACAAAAGCCTGCCATTTTGGTCTTCTCTTCAGAAATGTCTAGTGGCTCCCCAGTACGAGGTGTCAAGCCCTACCAAAAACAGAGGCAAGAAAGATTCTCCCTCCCACATGGAACACCGGTTTCTTTTCAGATTTCTTTCTCCCTTTCTATCCTCCTTCTTTCCTTCTTTCCCTAAAGTGGCTAACAAAAATAAACAATATAAGATAGTGTTCAGGAAGCAAAGGATCAAGATGAAGTGACAAAAAGATCTGGAAAAAGAAAAATAAAGGCACGTTACAGTCATAGTAAGTGCCTGGAGCGTTTCTGTAACTTGCCAGTGGTAATTTTAAACTTGGCTCTGAGTTTCCTAGAAACCCTAGCAAAAGGAGGAAAATGATACCATTTATAGGCTTCGTCATTCTTATAAGATGCCTTCTTGGCTGGTAATGAGAAACATGAATGAGAAAGCACAACTGTTATTCTGGAGAGAACAGAGTCTTAAAACAGTAGGCAAGTGTAGACAGCCCATGGGGCAAGGAGATCAGTCAAGGGTAGGAGGAGACCAGAGCTAAAATGAATTAAGATATAAAATACATTTTTTCACCACTGAAAGTCTGGGGTCTTTATCTTGAGAAACCCTCAAAGAGCAACTTCGTATAAATTTGGACTTTATGCCACTTATCTCATGTCTGAACTTTGTACTTTCTGAAACTAGAAACTGATAGAAAAAAATTCTAGAAACTGTTTCACTGTAATAAACAGCAGGGGGGGGGGGCCTGGATTGCCTTTAGGGATCATACCCAAGCTGAGGACAACACATGTCAGTGGGAAGCATCTGGTAGTTAGGGAGAGGATCCATGAGAGACTCTGGACTCCGGGAAACAAACTAGAGGTTTCAGGGGGTGGAGAGATGGGCAGGAATGGGGTAGCCAGGTGATGGGTATTAGGGAGGGCACATGTTATAATGAGTACTGGGTGTTATTCGCAACTAATGAATCAGTGAACACTACATTAAAAACTCATGCTGTACTATAAAGTGGCTAACTGAGATAGTAAGAAAAAAGCAGGGGGGAAAGAATCTGGTAGTTAAAAGTAAACAAAGCATAAAGTATGTGCCATCTCTGAAGTCAGTAAGTGTTTCAGGTCATCATTAAGTAGTTATATGAGCTTAGGGATAGCCCTGTGATAAGGATCCACAAGGTTCATTGCCAAGTTCTGGCGGATGGTGTTCTACAAAGAGTATTTGCTGCAAAATCACCAAAGTCACTGTTTCCATTCTCCATTCTTCAACCCTTCAAGAAGAATACAAGCTGTCTCGTCCAGGGCCCCAACAAGAAGCAAACAGAGCAAAAAAGAAAACAAAACAAAAAACATCAGGTGGGCGTCAGATTGTCTGGAAAGAGCTGCCTGCTGACTAGTAAGTTTGTGAGCCCCTATTTACCAAAGGAGAGGACTGTCAGGCACTTGCCTCTATCCAAGGCCCGATCGCCAGCCTTTCATCTTGTGTCAGTCCGTCCTACATGGACTACCTTCTGTAATAGACACCCTTAAGGGAAAGACGCTTGTATGGTTTAGATGCTTAATCAATGTACATAAAACAAATGAAAGAACCCTCACTTATTTCTATTTGTACACAGAGCAATGTTATTTAAATACTGCAGATAAATCCAACTGGTACAAAACAAATGGGATTAGATGTTGGTCATATTGTGGCTACCCAGTCTCCATTCCCTCTTCCTAAAAAGCACGAATTTCTTTGGAGAACTTAACTCTTCTCCACTGCATGTCATCTTCCTGAGTGATGCCTGCCTCCTACTCTAAAGCAGCAAGTGGCCATGACCCAGCTCAGCCAATCAGATGTCCTCTCCCAGGACTCTCCCTCTTGAGTAGTGTATGGAAAAGGACATGGATGGAATTGGAGCAGATTATGCTGAGTGAAATCAATCAGAGAAACACAATTATCATATGGTTTCATTCATATGTGGAATATGAGGAATAATGCAGGGGACAGTGAGAGGGTACTGAATGGGAAGAAATCAGAGGAGACAAACCATATGAGACTCTTGACTCTGGCAAAACTGAGGGTTGCAGAAAGGGACCTGGGTGGGGGATGGGGTAACTGGGTGATGGACATTAAAGAGGGCCTATTGATAGGATGAGCACTGGCTGATATACTCAAGTAATGAATCATTAAACATTATACCAAGAACTAATGATGTGCTACTATACCTTGCCTACTTAAATTTAAATAAACAAATGAATAAAATTTCAAAATTTCCAGAAAGGAAAAGGAGAAAAGAAAAAGAAAACAGTTGGACATTATCCATGACACAGACATGAACTGACCACTTCTTCCCGGTGGTTGGCCATTATTCTACTTCCCGGCTCTATGAGAATTCCCAAAGTTCTTGCTTACTTGCCAGCCTGGTCCTCCACAGCATTTTTACCTTAAGTATTTGACCCTGTCTATTGCGGCTTCCCCAATATTACCTCTGAACATGTCAGCGAGTTAGTTTCTGATGCTGCAGCCAAGAACACTGATAGATACACAATGGCAAGGATCCAGCTTACTTAGCGAACTCAATTGAGTGAAACCAAAGAAACAAAAAATGAAGTGACCAGAATGACCTGAGAAAATACTTAAATGTTAGGCATTTTATTTAGCCCTAAATGTCAACTAGGACCTCTCTGTCCCTTGATAGCTGGGGAAAATTGGCCAGTCTCTTAATTCTACAGCTCATAGAGCTTTTAAGCCTTTCACTCTAATTTCTGAAGTTTTCCCAGGCATGCACACCCTTCTGCCATCCTGTGCCTTCTGAGTGCTCATTCTCATACGTGCATTCTCCCTTCCAAACACACTCCCCCAGACAGGAGTGTCAGCCCTGGGACTAAGACACAGTCATGCGCACGCATACACAGTCACATAAAACATGTGTAGCCTGGTGGAGGCAGCGCGGCTAAGCGCCCTTGAGCAGGTTACTCCACCTCTTTGGCCTTCGTCTCCACACCCTGTAAAGCGGGCATAATAATGGCAAAGGCCTCAGAGGATTGCTTAAAATTGCTTAAAAAAACTTCACGTGTAGTAAGTTCATAGCTCAGACGCAGTCAACATCGACTCTCAATTCCTAGCCAAGCTAGAAAATTTTTCTAAGGAACTGGATCCCAGAAGAGGTCAGCACACACACGGTACACATTTAAAAAAAAACAAACAAACAAAACGTTGCAACCTAACTTCCCTCAGAGTCCCTTTCAGGCACCCTGCCACCAGATGGCTCTTGCTTTTCCAAGCAGTGCCCCATTATCTCTTCTCTTCTCCAATCTTCTCCTTCCCCTGTTCACTCATTTTTCTGTCTTTTGAGCAAGAAGAAAAATTCCTCTCCTATACCAGGGCCCTATACTCTGGTTTCGCTTCAGATCGTATAAATCTTTCACCTTTTACTATACCAGGGCCCTAACCCTTTGGCTCTCATTTTATGTGGGCACTTCACAAACTGAAGGTATTTCCTGAAAGAAAGAAAGAAAGAAAGAAAGAAAGAAAGAAAGAAAGAAAGAAAGAAAGAAAGAAAGGAGGAAGGAAGGAGGAAGGAAGGAAGGAAGGAAGAATTTCAGGTTCCTGCTCTTAAAATAATAAAATTTATTCTCTTAAGTATACGTAGAACATTGTTTTCTGGACCCTACTCATTGACATAGCCCCCTTACAAATTCCTGTTACTAATGAATATTTTTAAATTGCATAATATTTTTCTTTATACAAACTTACTTTCATTTTTTAAAACAAACTTATTTTACATTTTAAATGAATGTAGTTTAAAAGAAAACTGGATTTCACTACTGTAAGTGCCAAAATAGTATTATGCACCATGATATGGTTACATTTAAACCAATATTTATGTAGAAATATAAAAAGATATTCATATACTGCCTAAAATCGTTACGTATTATGAGTGATCCATGCGTCACAATTTGGTAAATGGGAGCCTAAAACATCACCTTTATTATGAACACCCAGAGGCTGGACTGAGGAGGCTCTGAATGTCTGTGCATTTGTGTGTTACTAATAGTGTGGGTAGAGAGGGCGGGTGAGCGAGGATGAACATATGTTGATGGGATCAGGTTGGAAATCCAACAGAGAGGATGGTCCAGAGAGAAGATTCTGGGGAGCAATACCATCTTGTACCCTACAATATTGTTCCATAACACCCAGGAGAATGGCTAATGTTCATTTAATTGAACTGTGTTCTGCTGTTAAAATTCAGTGCTGCTGTAAATAACTGTTGAAAAGCTGGAAATGTCAGGGATCATAAAAACTGAATTATCCAAAAAGAAGTTCATTTTAAGAACTGATGCAGTTCGTACAGTGTTTGCAACTTAAAACAATGGTGTAACTTGTCATCATCGTTATTGCCCACTTTGGCCTTTTAACAGAAAATAACAAAAAGCAAAGTAAGATTCTCCGGATTCTACTCTGCTTTCCCTGCACAAAGAATGTCACAGACCTTTGGAGGAAAATTAAACACATGGTACCGGCCTAAAAGACGGTGCTGAAGTTCTAAGACTTTGTACCAAGTCAGAGTGTTGGGTGAGTAACAAAGTCCAGGACGCTTCTATTGCAAGTGGAAAATGTTTTATTGCTAAATATACAGAGCCTCTGTGCATATCTAGGTACACTAGAGTACAACCTAGCTGGAAATCTATGTAATATATCAACAATGACCGGGTGATCAGCAATTCTTCATTAAATACCCACCCTGTGCTGGGAATTAGGCATGAGACCCTCTGCCCTTACGGAATCCTGGGATTGGGGGGACAGAACAGGTCTGCAGCTGGAGTCACATTACAACAGACTGTCTGTCAAGATATTTGACACGTACTACATCAAATGCAGAAGCACAGTGCCCCTGATCTGTACCTGAAATGTGCTTTCCTCTAGCTCTCAAGTGAAAGAAGCACTGCTCCCATGATTGCACCAGGAATATATTTTTTTCAGACTGTTTTTCCAGCTATCGATATGGACGACTAATGCTCAGCCCCAAACGCCACTTCATAACATTCAAGCCTTATTGAAGACAATTTTCTTCACCCTATTTGTGTCAAATAAAATGCAGCAAACCTCAGAGAGAAAATCTTCCTTAAGAGCTGACCTATTATCTGATCTCTGAGGGTTGCAGGAAATGACAGGAAAACAAAACCAAACCATTTAGCTTTACGGAACCAAGCCATACAGCCATCGCGTCACATAATCTAAAGGCCCGGTTGAAAACAGAAGTGGGCAGGCCAAAACCTGTTATAAAAAGCTATCTGAATGTATATCTAAAGTTTAATGTACAGAGAGACGTTCTTCTGCTATTTTTACCCCGTGTAAATACATCTTCTTTCTTCCCATTATAAAGATGAATATCTATTTTCATGTTATACCACCTCTCATAATGTAGACTTGGAGTAAAAGCACCTGGAAATATTTCCAGCCATATTATATTTATCACTTAAGCAGAAATGAAGAAGAAAAACCTCTAATAATCAAACAACATCACACTCATGATTACATATAGAACACTGAAGAAAATCTGTATCTTTTAGGTTTGTAATGCTACCACAATAGATTTTTCAGAGGCTTCATAGTTCAAATGGCCATAATTCACAGCAGTATATTTGCAGTAAATACAGAAATAACATATACCTCACATTAGCGTCAAGTTCATCCATTACAGGAAATAGGCATGTGTGAGCTGGATCTCAGTGCCCACAGGGTCCTATATGCAGGGGAAAAAAAAAAAAAAAGGTTAGACACTGAGTTAATTTAAGAAAATACAAGTCCTTACTAAAAGAAAACAATGCCATCTAGTCATGGCTTCCTATTTATTAAGACTTCTGTTTTGAGGCGCCTGGGTGGCCCACTTGGTTAAGCATCTGCCTTCGGCTCAGGTTATCATCCCTGGGTCCTGTGTCGGGCTCCCTGCTCAGTGCGGAGTTTGCTTCTCCCTCTGCCCCCCCCACTCCACCCCCAGTTCATGCTCTTTCTCAAATAAATAAAATCTTAAAAAAAAAAAAGAGTTGCTGTGTAGAGTATCAGAAAGCATTTAATAAACTATATTATAGCAAATAGCTATTGGTGCACTAAAGTATGACAGAGTTGAGTTTCACAATCCTTTGTTGTTTTATTAATCTCCTGGCGATTAAAACACACAGGTACTTCCTTGTGCTCCATGTTAATCAGTTTACTTCTTACTTGTTTCTTTTGCCAGAAACACAGCTTATTTACATGATCTGCTTTAAGACACTAGCTAGTGAAAATAAGTTGCTACCTTGTTATGATTAAAATGGTATATTGCCTAAAATGGTCTGCCGTCTTGTTTCCTATGAAGATCTTCAGGGTTGGTTTTTCTTTTTTAAACTCTTTTTGAGACTAGGTAATGATATGTCCATTTGAAAATCTAGTAAGTTCTTGAGAGCTCCCTGCCCAGAAAAATCGATGGACACACATACCCATACATACTTCCAGAGGGGGTCGTGATTCCTCGAAGCCCATTTAAGAACTCCGAACGGTAGGGAAGTTAACCCTCAAACTACCAAGAGTTCCTCTGCCGTGGAAGACCTGAGAAGACCTGACACACTTTCTTGGGCAGATACTGATGTCCACCAAGGTGGCCCTTTTAATTAACTGCAGTTTCATTTTTCAGAAGAATACCTACATTTTGCATCACATTTGTTCCACACCATGGTGAGTCAGAGAATGTAGGGGCAGATCCTGGTCTGCTTCCTTGGGGATGACCCTAAACTAGCCCCTTTTCCCTTCTCAGCTTCATCATCCACTTCTCAGTAAATAGAGGGATTGGAGGAGATGTTCTCTGGGTTCACTTCCAGCTCTGACATTCTGTAATTCCATCTGCCGATTTTCTAATCGAATCTTACTAAGAAGTAACTATAAATCTGTTTATCTACACAACAGAACCATGAGCCTCAGCCTGGGCCCCTGGATGCATTGGTCAGTGTGGACCAAATACATTCGCCTGGCCGCCAGGAAGAGAACGGTGGACCATCAGAGTTGGAAAGGATATAGATTTCTCTGTGTTCTCCAGTGTTTGTTCCTTGGAGCCTCAAAGATTAACAAAGAATTCTGTGGGCATTTCTGAGTCTGGGGCAGGTGTGAGGGAAGGCTTTACCATGAGGACTCTGAATCCCCTACTCTGACCTCAAGCAAAGTAGCTCAGTCCACTTCGATCTCTTTTACATCTTTGAATACAGAATACTTCAGTACAAAGCCTTAACTATTGAAGTGACAGGCTGCATCCTCCTTTTTCCTCTTCTTAAATCTTTCTGGAAGTGATTGCATCCATTCCCATGGCTTAAAATAAAAAACATTTCACAGATGTCTGGCTGGCTCAGTCAGTAGAGCACGGGACTCTTGATCTAGAGGAAGTAAGTTCGAGCCCCGCACTGGGTACAGAGATTATGTTAAGAAAATTTTAAAAATAAAATAAAAAGCATTTCAAACTGAACTCCACATTTCCCACTCCCAACACAAGAACCTAATCCTCCCCTAGTGCTTTCCATTTTGGCAAATGGTGCCACCATTTACCCAGTTACTCAAACAAGCAACCTCTTTTTCCCACACCCTACAATCAAACTGTCAGCAAATTCACCCTATTTTGAAAATGATTCCTTAACCTGAGTTTTTCTCATTCACTCCAGAACGAGGACCCTGGTCCACACCACCATCTCTTTTCTTCAGATCCCTCCACGCCCTAACTGCTCACCTGCTTGCCCCACTGCCATTGCCCCTACAGGAGCTGGCATGAGATTTTCAACGTGTAAGTCAAATCATATCTTGCCTGCATAAAATTCTAGTGGCTTCTAGTCATGCTTAGAATAAAATCCAAACTCCTTATCATGGCCAACAAGACCCAGGTGATCTGGCCCCACCCAGCTCTTCACCATCTCAACTTTAACCATGCCCCACCCCCTCAGCGCCCTTGAACTTCCTGGTTTTGCTACTTTCCTTGGCCCTGAAGGTAGATTTTCACCTCAGGGCCTTTTCATCCATCACCTCCTAACTACTGCTCAACTGTCACTTCCTCATTGAAGTCTTCCCTGATCACCTGAGTAGAATTTCAGACCTCATAGTCTAGAAGTTTCTATCGCCTTTATCCACTCTATTTTCTCTTACTAGCACATGCATTATATATACTCCATTATTTCTTTATTAGTAATTGGTCTTTCTCACTAGAATAGTTTCAAGAGGGCATAGTTAGATATCTGATCACTATTACGTCCTAAGGCCTAGAAAAATACCTGGCACATTACATTTTCTTCATAGATATTTCTTGAGCCAAATAAACAGCTATAATTAGTTTTGCAAATGAAGAGATTTGAGAGTTGGTGATTTTCCAATGGGCGCTAATCTATAGACCATCCAGGGTACAATACTGTAATTTTTAGAAGTAGCAAAAAATCATCTCATCTATTTAGTTACCTTTTACTAAGTGTTACCAAGTGCCAAACACTGTCTTTTTCCTCTTCTTCCAACCTCTTTGTCCTACCATAAGGTGAAGATACTATGAGCCAGAGAGGCTGACTGACTTGCCAGTCACATAGCTGGCACTGGGCCAAACTGGGAACTGAATCCAGGTCTGTGAATTCTGAAACCCAAGCTTTATTTTGCAGAGTTCTTGTCATCACATCACACTTCCTTCTACTGGAAGAGAAGAAGTTCTTCTTTCTCTGAAAACAGTGCTTTGAATTTCCTTTGGAGAACCATCCTTCCCCTGCTTCAATCCCTAGGTCCAGTGATGAGCACAAGACAGGCACTAACCCATCCGAACAGTTCACTCCCTGACCCCAATTCCTTAGCTCACTGGCTAGACTAGTGAAAGCTAACCCTGGGACTTTTGCTAGAAAGAGTCTCTGTTTTCCTTCAGGGTGAAGCTGTTGGTGGCCATCAATGCCACTTTGTAGGAAGAGCCTGTCGAGAATGAGCTAATCACAAGGAAAGCAGAGCTGGAACATAGAGAACTTGAGGTCCAACTTAAGATCCAATGGTGTCTGAAGACAGTTTTATACCTGAACTTTCCAATTATACAAGCCAACATATTCCTTTTTTTTCTTTCTTTCTTAAGCCAGTTTGAGTTGTGTTCCAGCGATTACTTGGAACCAAAAGAATCCTGAGTAAGAGACCAAAAAAAAAAATCAATATTGTATTTATATACAGATTAGAAAGAAGAAAAACTGGAGCTAAGGAAACCGGTTAAGAACTCACTAAAATTCATCTCCTTGAAACTGCATTTGAAAATGTTACAACATGGGGAAAACTTTATATATTCATGGCAATGTACACTGTTATGTCTTGCTCATCAGAAACCCAATGAGCAAATTTAAAATGATTGCCATTTAACAAGCCAGTGAGACAGGCTGCATTTTGTCAGAGAGAGAGGAACAGTAACAAAAGATAAATTGGTGGTGATTCATATCTATCCTGATTTGATTAATCCATCACAGTCCACTATTTTCCGCCATGCTCACCAGGGCTAACTAATCAGGAGGAAGTTACAGGGACACCTCTTGTCAGGAAGGTTGCATACAGTAAGAGGAGTGTTCAGGGAACTGGTGTTTTTATCTTGCATACTTATATTTCTGGCTCCTTAACCACCTAAGCAATTAAAGACGCAATCAACTGAGAACATGTCCTACGCCCGAGTATAAGCTATGTCACTTCTAAAATTTCGGCCAATCTGAAACTCAATTAGACCACATGTACATTTTAATCATAGTCATGTTGTATCCTTACCTAAGGGATGAAGAGGGATACCCCCTATGTTGGTCTCCTTCAGGGAAACAATCCTAGATTCTCATAACCAGACCAAGAGCAGGGCAAGTCTTGGGAAAGGCATGGAAAGGAGAGTCAAACAGAACTTTCTACTATGTGAAGTCCAAAGCGGGGGGTCTCAGTATTCTCTCAGGTCTAGGACAAGCTCAAACAACTGGAATTATTCAAAATGTTTTCTGTCACAAAAGTAACGTCACAGCAGCATAGAACTCTGTCAGATTGTTTGGAGTTTCTTTTCCTTGTTGGATACATTGAGATCGATCTTTCCTTAAAAAAGGAGGAGGAAGAAGTCATCTTGCTTATACCACCCAAGGCTGATTCCAACCCTTGGTTTTCTGGCTTACAGATTTTAAGTACCTAAAGGCCAAACCCAAAAGGTAAGTACACCCCAACTTTATCCCTTGTTCTTTTACTCGGAATAGCCTGAAAGATTGCTGTGGAGCCGTTGTTAATGGTTAACAGAAGGTGTGTAGTTGCATCTCTATTATGAGAAGTGTGAGCACAGGGCTCACCTGTAAATAGTCCCCACCTATTGGAGTGAAATATCGACGTAGTTTGGTACAGGGCCAACATCGGCCAACCTGGAGCTATGTCATAACCTCAGCTTGCTCTCCTGCACTGCAGTTTTTATTCTTCTGGTTTTGATTGCATGGACAGATATTCATGCATAACGGTGCATGGATTGACCACGTTTCTTCATAGAGTATGCTTACATGGGTTAAATTTCTACATCAAAGGGCATATTCCAATACCTTTATCTTGGACAAGTGTCAGCAATAAGTAAAACATTATTTATCTTAATAGCCAAATTGAAGGTGGGAGCTTGACATAATGGAAGGAGCAAGCATTGAATCAGGAGTCACCGGGCCTGGGTTCTCAGCCCAACATTGCTACTAACCCATTGTTCTTATCCTCAAGCAAGTCTGCTCACCAATCTCGGTCTCAATTCCCCCAAGTGTAGAATAGACGGGGCATCGTGTCCTGGGCAGGGTGAACAAAAAGAAATTTCAAGTAATCAGAGCTTCTCAGAAGCTAAAGGAAATTTTGAAAAGGTGAGTCGCTTGTCACTGGAAGTATCCAAGCAGCATGTGTGTAAGGATGTCTAAATGAGAACTAGAATTCTGGTGACTGATAGGGTTTCTTCCACAACAGTATAGAAATGGGACAATCTATACTGTCAGCTCTGGCTCTCATATCCCCAGAAAAAGACCAAGTGTTTTCAATCATTTCCCAATTAAAAAAAAAATGGATGCATGTTCAATTCACATAAACTGTTTCAAACAAGTTTCATCTGCCAGGCACGAGACTAGACATCTCTGAGCAGGTGGGATAAAAAGAAGAGCAATGTAAACTGTGATCAAATAAGACCAGGTATTTGATCAGAGTTAGCTGTCAAGCTTCTTGTTGGTCTCATCACTTCAAGTCCGAATCCACTAGTGGACATCTGTACCAAAACACAATATAACCACAATCAAACACACAAGCACTCCCATAGCCTTCTATATCCCATAGATCATAATGGCCTTGTAACTATTACTGTGAAAAAAATTCTTAGACCACCCAAAAACTTGCAACTGGGCAAATTCTCACTGCACAGAAGAAAAAAAAATTCTTCTTCTCAATTATTTATAGGGACTTTGCTTTGGAAAACATTAGAAATTTATAGAATGCTTTTTCGGCACTTTTTTTTAACCTCCGTTGATACATAGTCTTTAAACGAATTTCTCTTCATATATTAGTACTGAAAAACTCATATTATTTGTTATCTAGACATCTAAATAGTGGTGTACAAGCCATTAAAAAAAAGCCTTTATTTCGGGAGTTGGACCTATATTAAC
Source organism: Spilogale gracilis (assembly GCA_004023965.1). Lineage (NCBI taxonomy): Eukaryota > Metazoa > Chordata > Mammalia > Carnivora > Mephitidae > Spilogale > Spilogale gracilis. The sequence goes on from PITA01003533.1 coordinate 126,982, forward strand.
AAGTGCCATTCTAGGGATGGTGGTCAAAATGCCATTGGCATTAAGTCACCCGCAAAGATTTAGTCATAGAGAAAAAGCTTCTAGCTGTTTCATTTCCATAACTGAACACCCAAAGAGATGCCAATTCAGTTATAATGAAGAGACCGCCATGCAGACACATACAATTGGGATGCAAAATGTCTTTTACCTTTTTTTCAAATTGGCCAAGAAAATATTCTTTTTGGATAAATACACACTTCTCAGCTGGGAATTTTCGCCCCTTTGTCAGAAAACTGATGTTGAAGACAGTGCTTAACAATGAAATAATATTTAAGAAGCATACTTAATCTACCTCTTTGGAAAAAGAATGGACTAGACTTCTTTTTTTTGTGTAACACTGAACAGAGTACATCTAGGGCATTTCTAGGAATCACATATTTTTGAAGGCAGAGATTTCCTCTAAATTGTTGTTTAGAGGATTTCCTCAAATATATATTATGTATTTTACATTTCCAATCACTTGATGAATGTCTCACCCCTAACTTGGCCATGGGCTCCATGAGAAGAGACACACAGTAGATAGACGATCAGGGTTTGTCAAATGGGTGGCATAACATGATGTGAAAGTTCTACTTGATATTTAGGGAAGGAAATAATCTTGTCTTTGTGTCTCCAAAGGAGAGATGGAATCTCAAGAGAAGTTTGAGACTCACTCTGAAGTAGGTCACCCATCATGAGAGCGGTCCGGTTACTGACCTGCGTGTCTTGGCGAGCAACAAGGTCCACCTCGGTGGGAGGCTCACACAGAAGCCAGAAAACATCCGTCAGTCATGCTTGAGGGGAGGAAGCAAGTCTGAGATGACTCTGAATTCTGATGAAATCCAGGAATGCAATGAGAGCAGAACTAAATAAGAAGCTGTTTACTGGAGAGCAGCGGTTCTCAAGCTTACGCATACCTGAGAATCACCTGCAGGCTTGTTAAAACACAATAGCGGGGCCCCCCTTCCAACTTTTGGATTCAGTAGGTTTATAGTGGAAAATTTGCTGATGCTGCTGTACCACTCTTTTAGGCAAAACATCAATTCCTCAAGTATGTTCTCCTGCCACTAGAGAAAGCATATGATATTAGGCAGTAGGTGGATACAGCATTAAGTACTGTAAGATCATATGGCTAAAAATGTGTTCTCCTTTCATTTTCTATTTTAATCACTGTTATTTACATTGAAGAAAAGACTCAAGTAAGTGGTAGTTCATCTTCGAAACCTTCCTGACATTTGGTAATCTCTATTTTATAATAAGAAAAAAAACAGGTCTTGAGCTCATAATCTTTTGCTAGAAACACAATTACCTTACTGAGATCCTCTGACAAGCAGACCTTGAGGCGAGGATCAAATAAATGCACACTGTTCGTTTGGCAGGTGCTGGTAGATGGACGGGGGAGTCATGATACAGGGATGGGAGTGAAAGGCAGCCAAGGAGGAATGTGTTTAAGCCACCGAAGCTTAATCTCACACAAAAGCTCTGGGAAATGGTATAAATGTGCTCAGAACTATCCTGGGCAAGTGGGGAGGTCCCTGGGGTATTAATACTCCTACAACTGTCATGAGTTACGGGAAACATGGTTTCCCAGGTTACCTCCAGGCCACTGTGCTTGTAAGCACGGTGGATTACAGCACACCCAGGGCAGCCCTCCAAAGATGATGCAGACTCATCACTGGAAGGCAGGATGGTGTACACAGAAAGGGTGAGGGGGTCTGCAGCAAAATGAGAGAAACAGTGACAGTATCTGTTCCAACTATCTAGCTGAAATCCCATATATTGTTTCACATGTGCTGCATTTGCTTTTGCAGCTATCTTCTATTGCTTGCAGTTGGCACTGGTTTCCACTTACATTTTTGTTTCTTTGTAAAATAAATTTATTTAAAGAAAACTAATTGATCTAAAGAAAAACACGAGGCAGATAATGCTCCAGATGGCATGAGAAGGTGGCGAGAATCACAAAGGTAGTATTTAGATGATTGAAGCTTGGGAGACACTGGCATAGTGACTTAAAGGGGAGGTTGGCATTCCTTTTTATTTTTTTTTTCCTGTTGACAGCCATTTAGCAAATACCTTGGGCTTTCTGGAGTACAGGGTCATTATCGCAACTACCTAACTCTGCTGTTGTAGCACAAAAATTGTCACAGATAATACATACATGAATGTGGACGGCTGTTTTCTAAGAAAAAGTATTTATGGGCACCAAATTTGAATTTCATATTATTTTCCCTTGTCACAAAATAGTATTCTTCTTTAGATATTTTTTCCAATAATTAAAAAAAAAATGTAAAGACCCTTCTCAGCTCACAGGCCATACAAAAACAGGCAGCCAGTCAGATAGTTGGCCATCCCAGTTCAAACAATGGCCTTGGTATCTGTCCTAGTTCTATCGATTACCAGTTATATGTCACTGGACGAATCACCGACTTTTCTTGGCCTCAGAGCCCCATTTGTATAATAGGAATAAGCATAATACCAACCTCACAAGACTGTTGCAAAAAAAAAATAAATGAAAACGAACACTTATGAAGCAAGTGCCCAGTGAGTTCACAATATATTTCTTAGCCAGCTCTTGTAACAAGGTTGTCTCCAGCTGGTTAGAGCCCCAGTCATTGGAGGCTGGATGTTTCCTTCTCTATGAAGGCAGCTATGCACCTGGGGACTGATCTCCTCTACTTTGGGATGTGGTTACAGAAATTATTCCTCTTCTCTATAGGTGAGGCCCCTGAAAGCTGAGTCTAGAATGCCTGGAGCATCTGATACCCACCTATCTCAGAGGCCTGGAGTTGAGAGGAGGTCAAGCTAAAATTTGCAGTCCATCTAAATAAAGTCTTCGAAATTCGTGTTTTGAACTTTGAGAAATTACGTTGCTGACAACAGTGAGTCTCTAACATTAAAATACCTAGAGTCGCTTGCAAAACTGCAGATCTGGGTGCTTCCTTCAAAGCATCTCTAGTCAGTAAGTCTAGGCATCTGCATTTTAACAAATGTCCTAGCGGTTCTGGTGCAGATGGTTCATGGACAGCACTTTGGGAAATTCTGCAAAGATGGAGTGCAACCCACTCAGGTGAGCACATCCCTCTGAAATCCCTGTTAAGAGCTTTTCTTATCTGTTTAAATGCCTTCTTAGCAGAAAGCCCTGGATTACAATATTTGCTATGCATGCAAAGAGAAAGGTGTCTGCCAGCCTGTTTATTTCTTCTGTCCTCCCTCTTTTCTATTCTTTCTGAACCTCCTGGGTTAGAAAACAGTTTATACAGAACTGTCCACTTCGGATATCATGTGCTGATTATCATATACAATTACGCATCCTAGTGCAATCTCAAAGGACATGGGCTATTTACAGCTTGGATGGAAATTCTTGAGCAGAATCTGCATCGTTACTCGACTAATAAGAAGTCACCCCGCGAAAAGCTGCTGAACACACTCTCCCTCCAATAGTTCCTAAATAAACCCTGTGGGAAAAAGATTTATCTAGACCTATTGATTTTAGACGGGACCGTTTAATGAAGAAGAGAAGAATCCTGCTGAGCTGGCAGGAGAGGAGCAATGTCAGAGCTCTATTAACTGTTATTTGTTGAGCGCACACTAAGTACCAATCCCTTCACCTGTGTTACCTCATTGTATCTTCACACCACGCTCTGAAAGAGAGCTGCAATTATACCCATTTCACAGATGAAGAAACTGAGGCATAGAAAGGAGCCATTGTCCAAGCTCACACCAGGCAATGGCTTTAGAATACAGACCTTAAATTACGAGGCTATAGCCCTGCACCTCAACCTTCCGAGCTCAACTTTATTAATGAGGTATTTATGTAATTCCTCAAAACTTAGAGTGTTTTTGGAAGAGGCTGTTTTCACCAAGGCCCCACTTTGCTCTTAGTACCATGTTACTCTGAGCTCCTCATTTTGTTATTATAGTCCCTGGCTTTCCAGTTGTTCCATGTGGTTACATTATCCAGGCCACCTGTGTTACAGACTTTCTACTGCTCATAAAGTTCAGATAAGAAGACATACACCAAAGGCCTCTGAACAATGTGAAAAGTTATCAAAAATAGTAATTCTCCAGCCTGTCATTGTCATAAATTATCCTAAGTTATTGACAGTGTATTAGTTGTATAAAATCTTCCGTGTCAAAAATAAGAGTTTCCAGAGCTCTGTGTTCATTTGTAAAGTACCAGCAAGGAAATCACCATCTTCACTCTCACAGTAGACTATTGATCATGGGTCAACGTAATGGAAATTTCTGGAACTTGAGAATTAGATGACCTGGGTGCTGGTCATTGCCCTGCCATTAACTGACCTTGAGTGAGTCTTTCCCTCTCCCCTTCCAGGAGACATAATGTTGCTCGATGACCGAGAAAGGATTGGGAGTCAGACTGCCAGGGCTAAATCTCAGCTCTATCCCTCCACAAGAGGTGGTGACCCGGGGCAAATCATGTCAACCGTTTTGGTCTCCATTTCCTTATTACAAAAACTAGAATAAGAAACTTTGAAATCATCCAAATAATGAACTGACAAACAGATGGAAGGGTGGATAGATAGAAATATGACAAAGGAAGTTAGTAAAATATTAACAATGGAACCTCTGTGGTGAGTATATGAGAGTTCACCATACAATTCTTTCAACTTTTCTCTTAATTTTTTTTTATGATAAAATGTTAGAAAATAAAAAAGACAACTTTGCTAGAAGAGTTGGATGAGATAGAGATTTCTGCAGTGTTCACAACAAGTGCTTGGCCTAGATTATCGGTATTATGTACTGTACAGATAAAAGAGGAGACAATACGATGGATCCCCTCAGCTTCAACGGTCTGTGAGTCGGCGTGATGCTAGGTGAGCCAGAGCAGAGCAGAAGGAGACGCTGGGCCACATGGTAGAGAAACCAGATGGACAGAGAAGAGCCAAGATGCAGAGACAGAAATCTCAGAAACCAAAAGGTATGCACAAGCAGGAGGGCCCTGTGCAGGGAATGCTGAACATGGGGGAGACCTCGAAAATAAAAGCAGGTCATCTTTATCACGTGCCAAATTAAGGTGTTTCTGTATCAGACATCCCTTTGGTAGGAGAAAAGAACTGGATATAAAGTCAAACCTGAGACCAAACCTTGTCTCTGCCACACTAGTTGTATGATGCAGGAGACATTCATTCCAGTGTCCACCAAACAACTTGTACCGGGAATATCTACCACTCCAAAAGGGAGCCCCATGGCAACGATGCTTCTGCTATGCCCACTTGGCCATAAATGACTGGGTCAATCCGATCCTCTCTGATGAGAGTTAGAACCGAGAGACGCACTCTTGGGAATGCGTCACATCACTGGCAGAGCGATGGAGAAAGGACTGTGAGCTCCTAGAGCTGAGTTCTCTGGCGATGTCCTGGTTCTCATTCTTCCTGGGCTCTAGTTCCCTGAATACATGAAAAAAGCCTCATTATCCTTCCAATAATTTCCAATTTTTGCCAAAGCAAGCCAATATTGCCTCTTATTATGGATCCACAAAAATACATATTTCATAATACAATGAGCCTAACATATGAGTTTACTTCAAGTTTCCAGGCCTTGGTTTCTCTGTAAATGAGAGAAACCCATCTTCTCCCAGGGTTCTGATACACAAGTCAAAGAAGACCAGGTGTATATAATGCCACAGCACCTGGCAAATATTCAATAAACATTATTTAAATAATGAGTTTCCGAGCCTCACAAGGGCTAGATCTTTCTGAGCAGGTACTTGGAGTCACCTTGTTCAGGTGGGGATGCATTGTTGTACAAAAAGAGGCAGAAGCTGTGTTGAGAAGAAGGAAGGGATTGATGGAGCTTGGAATCTGGTTTGAAAAGAAACTGATCAAGATTTTTTAAATTTCATCAGTTACATGTAAATGTTCTGTCTTGAGTTTCTGTTGGGTTTCTGTGTTGGGCTAATGTTGATTTGAATGCAGAAAAAAATCCAAAGCAACTACAAGGAAACCAAAGCTGGATGGACAGATAAGAAACCTTTCTTAATCTGGAGGGACTGATCAGAAGGTATCTGGCAGCAGATAAGATGTTTAAGGAATTTTTACTTGCATTATCCTGTGAATAATGATGGATTTTATCACTCCAACTGAAGTAGCCATGGGGTAGTGTGAGGAGTAGGGAGGGTGAAAAGATCTAGGATCAGAATTAACCTAACCTAGAAGTTCCATAGCTCAGAAAAGGCAAAAGCTTTTCTTTTTTTCTTTTTTTTTTTCTGAGAAGTTACTTTAATAAGCATTCTTCTAGTTTTCATTCATTCATTCACTCACTCACACATTCAACACTACTGGATCCCAGAGACAGAAATGAATCATGTGAGTGCCTACCCTGGAGTTTAGCTGAGAGAAGATGAAACCTAATTAAAAATTACAGCACAGCATAAGAGCAGAACAGAGGAAGGGCCTAGTGTGCCTAACTGAGACAAGGAAAGCTTAACAGTGTACAGGGAATCTGAATTTGTGCCTGAATTTTCTGTTCTCTCTTTAAGCAAAAGGAAGAGCTGGTGCAAAGGCTCTGGGGTAGGAATCAACATAGTATAAGACAGCACATGGTACACTGGCAGATGGAGGAAGGGCAAAGACTTTTGCGAAATTCAGAATGAGGGGTAAAGCTTAAAGGCTTCCAGGGACTTGTGAATTAGTCCTGAGCAGTGACAGTTCTTTCTAACTTTGCTGTATCCATTGGTTCTCATAAATCCAAAGGCTTAGATACCTTCAGAATATTTTTTTTATTATTAAAATATTTCAGGTGGATGGGTTTTGAGCTTTATTCAGTTATCTCAGTCTTAACCCTGTGGTCCTTGGACCAGTTGCATCGGCATCACCCGGGATCAGAATCAGAAATATAAACCCTCAGACCACGAGCCAGAAGCACTGGATCAGAACCTCTGGAGATGGGGACCAGCCATCTGTGTTTCAGCCCATCCTATAGATGATTCTGGAGCTCACCAAAGTTTGACAGCCGCTGTCTTAACCAGTCTATGAAGCTTGCAAAATCAAGCGTCTACGATTTACTTGCTGCCAGCTCTCCAACCTGTGGCTTTGTTGATACAGGGTCTTAGAAGCAGCAGTCAGCCTTCTCAGGGTTTGCCTTGGATTATCAGGCTTAATAGTAATAGGTAAGGTCTTCACTCTCACCCTAGCAATGAGCCTACTTCACAGCCGTTTACATTGCCCTTCTGTCCCTCTGTCCCAATGTCTACCACCTTCTACTGCCTCAATAGCATGAAAACATCATGCAGCACAGAAGAATGAGAGAATAGGCTGAGAAGACAGAAGGAGGGAGCTGACGGAAATATGGCAACTTGAGTTTTGGGGACTAAAGAGGTATCTAAAGTTTCCATGACGGTGAGGACTTGCTGGAAAATGAAATGCCCCATCCATCGTTGGCTCCTTTTCTCCATCCTTCCTTTTCCCTGAGCCCCCTTGCCCCCAATGTGCTACCATCCCTCTTCGCCTGCTTAGAGCTTCTCCTGCTCAGAGCTCTTTCTAAGTAACATGAATGACAAAGAAAGAGGAGAAGGAGAAATCACATTATTTCAAATGAACTCAGCTGCCAACTTCAGTTTCTAGCCTTTCTAGAAGCAGACTCGGTTCTACAAACCGAACTAGGAGCTGCTTAAATTCATTTTCACCCTGTAACGTCAAGATCCCATTCATGGAAGAGAGTTTAGTGTGGGGGTTCAGAATAGACTCTGGAGTCCAACCCAGACCCACCTGCTTCACAGCACAGAGAACTCAGAGCACACCAGCCCAGCTCCTGTAGTTCGAGTCACCTCATCTCTGCCAAGGGGGGTGGGAGGGATAAAAGTATCTTTCTCACGGGACTCTTAATGAAGATTAAATGAGATCATCCATGTAAAGCATTTAGAACTGTGCCTGGCACAAAATAAGGGCTGGATTAATGTGAGCTATTAGGATTATTATGATGATGTCTCTAAAATGCTTCTCAGCCTTTAGCAACATCTTGAGCATTTCCAGGCATAGCAACAAGGCAGTGAGAAAACAGAGGGGTAAAGGTAACTGTGGGAGGGTGGTTACGTTGGAAGAGGGTAGAAAGGCAGCTAGCAACACACAAGTTCAACTACTTATTAAATTACTTTGTGAGGAGATATTTGGGTACAAGACCACAAGACTTGTGTTTGAATTACAACAGTGGTTCTCAGGGCACCTGGGTGGCTCAGTCATTAAGCGTCTGCCTTCGGCTCACGGGAGTCCCAGGATCAAGCCCCGCATCGAGCCCCGCATCGAGCTCCACATCGAGAGCCCTGCATCAAATCCCGCATCAAGCCCTGCATTGAGCCCCGCATAGAGCCCCGGGGAAGCCTGCTTCTCCCTCTCTCACTCCCCCTACTAGTGTTCCCTCTCTCGCTGTGTTTCTCTCTGTCAAATAAGTAAATATAATCTCAAAAAAATTAAAAAAGAAAAAAAAGAAAGAAAAACAACAGTGGTTCTTAACAGGGATTGGGGGTAGGAAAGGATTTGGTTCACAACTGGTTGTTGCTATAGGCATTTAATAGGCACCAGAGGCGCTGCTAGCCAGCCAGTGATGCCCAGGACAGTCCCTCACAACAAAAAAATTATCTAGCCCAAGATGTCAATAGTACAAAGATCTGAGAAACCCTGAATTACGACATTAGGTTAAGTTATCTTAGTAAGACTTAACACACTTCTACAATTTTCAAAAAGGCAATGGCGTGGAAGATTCTGGCACTTGATGGAAGGTGAGAATAGGTGACCGCTAAGACTCGTTCAAGTCAAAGGCTGAATGTGGGCCGTTGACCATCAATCACAAATTTAAGTCAATAGTGTGTTTCTACTTTTTGCCCCTTTGCTTAGATCCTTTCTCTAAAGATACACTGAACTTTTTTAAAAAAATGGTTAGGTATTGGAAGATGACCAGTAACTTATTAAGGGAAATGTTTCTCACTGAAAGAACACCAATGACAATAAGAGACTTATAAAGCTAGAAGAAACCTTAGAAATTGATCTAGCAATGAGATTCCAGTTGAAATCTATCACATTTTAGAGATGAAGAAACCGAAATTTAGAAAGGCCCAGAGACTCCACCTCGGTCACGGAAGCTACCACCCTCAGAAGGTCCAGACCCTTCCAAAGAACTTACTTAACCTATTAGTCAGACAGCGATAATATCAAGGGTCTCCTCTGTGCCTGTGCTTGGCATTTTTTCGGTGATCACGGTCTTCAGCTGTTCCTACCTCTCGAAATCCCTGAATGTAGGGTTCACCTGGTAAGGGGGTGGCAATGAGAATAAAAAACAAAATTAGATTGAAGATGTACTGAGGGAAAAGGGATAAGCCCTACCCACTGATCCCACAGCTGTGGCTGCCAACGATGAAGAGGAACTATAACGAGGTGACTTCAGGTCCCAGCCAGAGTGACGTGGGGCACAGTGGCAGTTCAATAACAGAGGGCGGAGGAGGGTCAGGAGCTGGGGAGCAGGTCGCTTCTGCTGGGTTTTAAGCACTGTCCTTTCATCAGAGAACTTGAGAAAGAGTATGAGGGGATGAACAGTGTCAGGGAGGCCCAGGAGAAGTTGAGTGGAAGGAAATATAATCCATTTGCTGGTGGTGAGGCCACTGTAGCCCCTAGAAGGACCAACTTTAAGGAATAAAATCTAGTTAACTCAAAGAAACCAGGAGCACCACTGTCTTCTGGGCCCTCCATGCGCTCAACAGGCGCTGAAGTGAGCACCCCCCTCCCCAGCTCCCACTAGCTTGGAAGTGCCCCAGTTCTCCTGGAACATGAAAAGGCGACCCGCTCAACTGTGCAATAATTATGCTCACAATATTTCCCATGTGTGTGGTGGGGGGGGGTCATGCAAGCACAACAAAGTTTCAGGGTAAGAGTGAATGGGAAAAATAGATTAAAAAATAGATTTAAAAAAATGACTGGAGAATGCTAAACACTCTCTTTTTACTTTTTGTTAATTTCGTCCACCTCATCAACGCCTGGGTGAAAGCTGCTCCTCAGAACCGAACGAGTCTCATCCCCTGTCCTGACTTTTCCCTTCTTTCTAGGGCATGGCATCCGTCACAGTGTCCTTTCCCTTCACCACCTGTGCTCACCAGCAGCACAGAGCAGCTCCTCCCTCGCCATGGAGGCCGAAGTTCCAGACAGGGAAGGTGGGAGGGAAGCTGGGGGGGGGGGGCAACCCAGGGAGTCCGTCTCAACAATATCTAGGCAAGTAGCGCAAGCCGGCCTCAGTGTCTTCCATCAAAACCCACCTAAGGAACATTTTCTTGTTCATTTTAACCGACCAAATGGGAAACCAAGCCCACATTTTCTCATAACCTTGCACTCTAGGAAAAAGAGCTGGTGGCCATGACCTGTCCACCTCTGCTGGCCACCACCCCTCAGTCTCCATAGCCACTTCTCCAAAGGCAACTAACAGCACAGTGCCACACGCTGGGGAGCAAGCGGAGGGGAAATGCACCTGAAACTGGTACTGGGATTCTGAGAAAGACAACTGCAGGAAGCTAGCCCTGGCAGTGACCGTGAAAGAGTCATGCTGCACAGCGAACCCTCACACTCGCGGTCACTCACAGGGACAGCCAGGTAGACACTAAGAACATCTCTGTTTTGTCACATACAGAAGAACACAGCGAGAGGGAGTTACACTCTCGGCCACACACCTAGGACCACGCCTGCAGTCCACACACATGTAACCAGTTACACACACGGTTATGGATGCGCTGCCCACGCTACATCTCTCTCTCTCTCTCTCTCTCTCTCTCTCTCTCTCTCTCTCTCACACACACACACACACACACACACACACACA